>VZQC01012080.1:2905187-3003949 GCA_009823505.1 Rhizomys pruinosus
AGCAGTGTGGGAGGGCCCAGCCCACAATGAGTGGTGCCACCCTGGGCAGGTTGTTGTGTACCGTATAAGAAGGCAGGCTGGGCATGAGCCAGGGGAGCAAGCCAGTGAACAGCATTCCTCCATGGCCTGTGCTTCAGCTCCTGCCTCCAGGTTCCTGCCCTGAGTTCCTGCCTTGGGCTCCCTAAGTGATGAACTGTGACCCAGGAGATGTAAGCTGAATAAACCCTTTCCTCCACAAGTTGGTGTCAGTCAGAGTGTTTTGTCACAGCAATGGAAGACAAACTAGAACAGTATCCCTCATCTGTGGATGCTAGCACCAATTACCTAATTGTATGGCAAACTGAGCAAGGTCAATGTGACCTAAAAACAACTGTGCTCTTATATTGTGAATCCCTTAAAATATAATAAATTTTAAAAAAAGAAATCTAGAACTGCCAACAAACTCTGAACAATATTATAAAGAAAGAAATCTAGAACTGCCAACAAACTCTGAACAGTATTGTAAAGAAAGAGGCAGGCGATTCGGAACTTCCTAAGTTACACATTTCTGGATTGATTGAATTATTTATAAGCACTTATTCACTTTTGATACCAGAAGAAAACAATATATTGTTTAAGTAGGCAAAAGAGATGTGGCCTGTCAGAAATGGAGCAGAAAAGATTCAATCTGAAGCGTGGCTGTACACCCTGAGTCTGTCAACTGCCGCTGTGGTTCCTGGCAGCAGAATTTTATGACTGGCTGGCTCCTGCCAACAGGACATTGGCAAGCGGGACATCAGAAATCTTCTTTGAGAGAATTCTAACAAAAAGCTAATAGGCATTACCACTTGGAAATATGGCCAAGGAGGAAAATCCATAAAAAATTCCCCATCCCCCAGGCCTCTCTCCATCATAGGAAATGTAGCCATTAAGCCAGTGAAAGGAATTAGGATCATTATGAAATCAAGCTGGCTTGGCTACAGAGAAAATGAGAACCCTTTAAGTGCAATCCATCTTTAGAGAACTCCCTTCCCATCAGGCCCTGGGACCTACAGGGCCATAAAAGCAGCAGAGATAAGATAAATAATCACCAGGAAAGCTGACATCTTTACAATGATCCACAAATGTCAGAGTCATTCACATCCATTTTATGCCCCACTCTGTGTGTCTGTCCCCTCTAAAAACTTAGGAGGCAGGATTTTCAAGTAACTGGCACAGCAGCATGAGCGACAGGCCTTCTCACACCCACTGGCACAGGGGGTCGGCTTGATGGCCACTCTGGAACTGCAGGAGTAATGATAGTACAGTTCTGTTACTGAAAGGCAGATAAACAATATCTAAGTTAAAAGAAAAAAAGGTTGCTATTCGTGAATGGTACAGAAAATTCAAAGAAACTGAGGGCACTAGTGCAGTTGTAGATCAGGAGAAATGTTCAACAGTTGGCCTCCCCCCAGAGGTCGAGGAGGGGTTCCAAGTAGCTCTGAATGTGGTGACAATGCTCCCGGAGGTCTTGGTCCTAGAGACATATGCTAATGTCCCCTCTCTTGTCTGTCTCCAGGCCAGCTCTTGTAGCCCAAGCACCTGTAGTAACCTGCCATGCCCTGTGGGCAGAAACCTTCTCAGGTTGTCCTGAGAAGGCCCTTCCTGCCCCAGTCACATTCAGAGGGTTGCGTCATCCTCCTCAGAGGCTGGAAACACGCACCATTTTAGTGAAATCCTAACATATACTAGGGCTTCCTGCCGGCACCTCCCAACAGCAAGTTCAAGCAGAAAGATACCAGATTTTCTTTTTGCTTTAGTTTTTATTTAGCCAAGCAATCATCTTCTTGCTAAAAGTTAACTTTGGTTTATTGATTTTTTTTTTAATTTTATTTATTTCTCTATGTGTATGAATGTATTGTCTGCATGTAGGTTTGTGCACCCGTGTCATGCAATGCCGCGGAGGTCAGAAGAGGGTGTTGGATTCCCCTGGAACTGGAGTTAGAAGGTTCTCAGCTGCCATGTGGGTGCTGGGGATTGAACCCAGGTCCCCTGCAAGAGCAGTCAGTGTTCTTAACTGCTAGGGCATCTCTCCAGCCCCTATTGATTTTTTTAATGAGGCATCTGCTTCTGCCTAAATACTAGGGTTTCCCATTAAGCTGACTACAAACTAAGTTATTTTTGAATGGCCAGACACAACATCCAAATGCTAATCACCATAAGGTCAAATTTATTAAACCACACTGTTCAATCCTACTTTCTCATCTAGTTAAGAAGTTATTCAGAGAGTTTTAGCAGACTAAAAATGATGAATAATCTCATTATATTATGCTTGTATTTATATTTATAAAAATCTTGAGCATCAATTTTTTTTTTTTTGGTCTTTTTCGAGACAGGGTCTCCCTGTAGTCCTGGTTGTCCTGGAACTCGCTCTGTAGACCAGCCTGGCCTTGAACTCACAAAGATCCGCCTGCCTCTGCCCCCCAAGTGCTAGGATTAAAGGCATGCACCACCACGCCTTTATTTTTCATTATGTATTATTTACTTATTTATTTTTCTTAGACGGAGGGATCTCACTATGTGGCCTTGGCTAGTCTGGAACTCTCTATGTAGATCAGGCTAATCTCAAACTCACAGGGACCCACCTGCCTCTACCTTCTAAGTAATTGTTTCCTTTAAATAATATATATATGCATACACATGATATATATGCATAGATACATGGGCTTTAGCCTTGTTGATTATTATCAAAATATTATAAAAATATTGTCCGTAAATAGGAAACTGGTTAAATAAATTATTATACCTCCAATATGAAATAAATTATTATGGAGCTATTAAATTATGTACTGTAGAAATTATTGCAAAGTTACCACAAAAAGAAAAGAAAACAAGCTGGGCATGGTTTTTCATGCCTGTAACCCCAGCACATGCAGGGCTGACACAAGAGAATAATAAGAAATTTGAGGGCAGAGTGAGTTACCTAGTGAGGCCCAGCCAGTCTGTGCTACAGAGTGAGAACCTGCCTTGAGAAAGCAAACAAAGAAAAGAGACACAGAAAGAGACAGAGAGAGACATATCATACTACCCTTTGTATTTTGTTTAGAAATAACATAAATACACACATTTGCATATGATTGATTGGTAAGAGTATGCTCTTGAATTAGGTCATTCAGGAAGTTGCCCTGGTAGTGAACTTTTCATTATATATTCTGTAATACTGTTGAAATTTTAACCAGAAGTAAATTTATTACCTCTTGATATATTTTTCATGTTTTACAATTCTAACCCTACATATGGTAAACCTAGCTCAGTTAATAAAAATATTTCTTTTCTGGGCCCTGGAGATATGGCTCAATGGTTAAGAGCACCGAGTGCTCTTGCAGAGGACCTGGGTTCGATTCCCAGCATCCACATGGCAGCTAAGAACCATCTTTAAGCAGGGCATGGTGTCACGTGCCTTTAATCCTAGCACTTGGGAGGCAGAGGCAAGTGGAGCTCTGTGAGTTCAAGGCCAGCCTGGTCTACAGAGTGAGTTCCAGTCCAGCTGGGGCTATAGGGAGACCCTGTCTCAAATAATAATAACAATTTTTTTTTTCTAAAAAATGAAAGCAGGCACTGGAAATATGACTCAGAGGATAAGAACACCAGCTGCTCTGACGGGGGACCAAGGTTCAGTTCCCAGTACCCACATGGCAGCTAACGACTGTCCATAATTTCAGTTTCAGGAGAGCCAACACCTTCTTCTGTCCTCCATAGTCATTGCACAACATGGGTGCACTTACATACATGCAGGCAGTACACTCATATACATAAATTAAAATAATAATAAATAAAATATAACACAAAATAAAAGCAATTCAAATACTTTAACAATTTTTGCCCCAGTACAATAATAACATAATCACAATCCTGACCATACTGAATATACTTTAACAAGAAGCCTACGTTAGGGGCTGGAGAGATGGCTCAGCAGTTAAAGAGCGCAGGTTGCTCTTGCCGAGGACCACAAAGGCAGCTCACTCCTGGACATCAGTAACAGAATTCAACTGCGGAAAGCAATAGATCTCTGTTTTACACATTTGGTACTTACTCATCGCTGATCATTCACGTTGAGTTTGACTTGACTTACGGTGATCAATTTTGTCTTTGTGTATTATAGGACTTAATTTATTATCCGATCCTTGGGGACTAAGCTTAGCATTAAATATGTTTGTAGCAGCAGACAAATGCATAATCTGCCTGTCAATTCAGCTTACTGTCTAGTCAATCCTCTGTCTCTACAATCATCTTAGCTCAAGAAACAGCAATAATATATATCTTAAAACTATGATGACCCCGGTGTGGCAGTGCACACCTTTAATCCCAGCACTGGGGAGGCAGAGGGAGATGGATCTCTGTGAGTTCAAGGCCAAACTGGTCTACATAGCAAGTTCCAGGACAGCTGCAGTTACAGGGAGACCCTGTCTCAAAAAGACAAAAAAAAAAAAAAAAAAAAAAAACTATGACGACACATTACAGTTTGCAAAACATTCCTAAATATTTTATTGCATTAGGTTATCTTTGCAGCCTTGTGGGGGAGGCAAAACAGACATTGGCTTATGGATGGTCATACTTAAAGACCTAATCAGGATGTGGAGAGCTAAGATTAGAAGCTAAATTCCCATTACCCCATTCTATTAGTTATGCATGTTTTACAATATTCATGAGGAGCTTCAGAAAAGGGTGTGAATGTATGTAAATGTATTTTGTTGAATGAGAATGAGGTGTCACCTTCATAATTTCTGAATTTCCTGAATGGAGTTCACCTAG
Source organism: Rhizomys pruinosus (assembly GCA_009823505.1). Lineage (NCBI taxonomy): Eukaryota > Metazoa > Chordata > Mammalia > Rodentia > Spalacidae > Rhizomys > Rhizomys pruinosus. Next base: position 2,909,958 of record VZQC01012080.1, read on the forward strand.
GCATTGTGTCATTTGCAGTGTTAACCTACCTTGACAGTTAGAACATCTCAATTCCCATGGTAGCCAAAATGTATTCCTATGTGATGGGGACCATTCATTTTCATAGTCTCATTTATGACTCATGGGGTTGTGTGGGTGTGAAAGGGAAAAAATCCAAAGAAAGAGGAACAGGAAAAGACTTCTTTCTATATTTAAACATAAATAATAGAAAGAGGCTGAGCTAAGTTATAAATAACAGAAGTGGAATGTTCTCTGGACAATCCACAGCAGTAGCATCTCCACAGCCTGAGAAATGTCATTGCTTAAAACTGGTTTGGAACCCTGCTCATTGTAAAATAAATACTTTTTGTATGTGAGTCTTTTTGAGACAGGGTCTCCCTGTAGCCGCAGCTGGCCGGGAACTCACTCTGTAGACCAGGCTGGCCTTGAACTCACAGAGATCTGCCTGCCTCTGCCTCCAAGTGCTAGGATTAAAGGCGTGCGCCACCATGCCCAGCTATAAAATAAATACTTTTTATCATTGTTATTAGATCAAGTCATTTTCCAGGCTTACCAGTAATGACTGGCTTTATACCCTTCAGGAATTCTAGATGTTTGGTTTCTACCAGGTGTCATGGGTTAGAGAAGGCAACACAGCCTGTCATGTGGTGTGCTTTTCCCAGCAAGTATTGATGATTTCACAAGGTGATTATTTCACGCATTAGCCATTTCTTACAATGGCAAGGAAAGTATTATTAGATTCAAATTCCGATTTTGATCACTCCTCCACACGTACATTGATGAAGATATTCAGTGGCAGCCCCAAGACCAGAATCTAGGAGATTTGGCAATATCTATGGCACTGATGTGATTTCAGTATTTTTTTCAAAATTTAATAGTTTACTCATTAAATTTCCTTTAATCATCATCCATCTTGATAGAAAAACACCCTAATCTGTGGAACTATCACAGTCTTGTACAAGTGCTGAAACTCTGTTTCTTCAAAGCGTCTAAGGAAATACTTGCTCACAGCAAAATGTTTCTCATCTCTTTTGTTTGGTTCTAACCTGCAGAGTCATCCTGCTTCTAAAATGGTTTCAGAGCCAAATACGAAAGAAATGCCCCGCATCCTTGAATATGAGCCTTTTTGGATGTAACCCTCAGGGCCAATTGTGTGGCTGTGTTTTCAATGTTTTTAAATTCTTGTTATTTAACACACTGTAAGCATCCATTTGAAGAGTACATAGGAGGTATTCTACCGCTCTTGCAAGCCCAGGCAGTGTGAAAATAGAGCTTCCCTCACTTTACACAGATGCTCTCAAAGGCTGCAGAGCCCACGTCCATGGGACAGACATGATATCCACAAAGAAAAGTAAAAGGACAGTTAAGGGTCAGTGGACTTTAATTTTATTTTCTATTTTTCAAGATTGATTTAGCCAGACTAAGCTGAACAGAAGCAAATAACCTTGTGTTTGTGTTAATGGAGAGCTTAGCTGCACTTTGAAATATGAGCCTACCTTCATGATCAATGCTTATTATTCTATTATTGAACATATGCCAAAATACACATGTGGGTCATTATATATGGTTTTTATCCCAGGGGAGGGAACAGCCAGCAACAGTATGAAAAACATCAGTGATTAGAGCCATAACTCCTAGAGGTCAGACATACAAGCATTCACATGTAAAAGAACATGCTGTTCTTGGCAGTGAGGTCACACAGAGACCACTTATTCCATACTCTCAAGGAAAGTCAGATTCAAGAAGTCAAACACACCAGGTCTGAAATCCAGACTGCAGGTAGGTATGAACAAAGACTTGTGTGAATAGAACGGGGACCACAAATCAGATTCTAAGGTAAAGCTTCACATACACTTCCCACTTAGATGGGAAATCTCCCGAAGTCCATGGTCATTTCACTTCTGTGTTGATTTGTAATTGCCTAAATCAATTTGCTACCAGGATAAGCTGAGTTATGCATTGTGCCTGCTCCCCCATAACTTCCTAAACTCAGGTCCTTCTCTTGGTTGGTAACAAATGGGCAATTTTAAACATGTGTGGGGATAGGTAATGGATATTTAAAAGGTTAACCGATAAGCACTCCACCCGCACCTGTGGTGGGTGGAGCCACAGTACCTGGTAGCTTGGCTTGCTGGAAGCTGGGGAGGTTGCTATAGAAATGTGGTCATATTGTTGGGATGGTTGGAGTTCGCAATAGAACTTGGGTTTCAAAGTCCACAGGAAGCACAAAGTACTTTCCTTGGTCTGGTGCTGAGTGTTTACAAGGCCTAATCCATGTGATTGTGCACCTCTGTGATAGCTACCTCTGAGGGTCTGTGGCATTGAAGCCTGGGCACTCTGGTTATCAAGGAGTGTCAAGAGCTGCTGAGACTGGATATTAGGGGGAAAGAGGAACCTTCCACACACAGACCTTGGTCTCTCTATGGTCAGCTCCATTCTTTCCATCTGTCAGCATAGCCTGTGGTTAGATCAGGGCTCATGTGCAGATTTGCAGGGGGGGGGTAGTATTAGAACTGCTGAGTACTAAGAGGAGAGAAGAGACTAAGATCAAAAGGTAAAAAGAAATGAGGAGGGCATTGGGGTCCCTGCAAGTTATGATAGATCCAGTGTACAGAAATCCAGAACACCAAAGAAGCTTAGGAACAGCTTAAAGCATCAAATGTTACATAGGCAAAGGGCAGACAGAAGCAAGCAGATGTGTCCAGATAGCCTTTCTGAGAAAGATCCCTGTGTCTGATCCAAGGATTGTCTCATCTCAAGACGCTTTGCTTATCCCTCGCCAAAGACTATTGCCTCAGCATGAAAGTAAAAGGTATACTTTGTTACTAAAGGCAGATTCTGGCAATGCAGAATGATTGGGATTTATTTGATGTCAAAATATGCCAGCTGTCTAAGGAAGAGCTTGAAACAAAAGGGAAAAACAAGCACATTTTCATCCATTTATGTTCGAGTCCATAGCAGTTAGTGCTGAGAGGCTTTCTGAGCCAGCCCTTCATTTTATGGAGTACAATGGATGTTCTGAGAGACCCAGTGGCTCGCCTGAGCACGGAAAAGTCACCCTCCTGATGCACCAGTCACTATTCTGTCCTTTGCTGGGGGTTTTGGTAGTTCCAGAATACTGTGGATGAAGGACCATACCTCTGGAGCAGCCTCTAGCAGGGTAGCATAAATTCACAGTCCCACAGTGGGGAAGAGGGGGCACACACTTAAACCAGCAGGAGTTTGAATGAGAAGGACGCATAGTTGCTATTTCCTAAAGACAATTTATATTTGACCCTGAGAAGTCAGGTGTATGATCTAGGATGTATTAGGAAAATGTTCAGCAAAATAAGCAATAGGCATCTCCAGCTCCGAGGGCTGAAATGAATGGGCTTGTTTCTGTCACCTAACTAGACATCTAGAGGTCATCAGCTGCAACTCAGGACTCCGACTTTACAGGTTGTCTCTCTCTGATTCCCTGACTCTTCCTCCTTGCCATAAGATGGAGAAGCTGTAAACTCCCATCTGAATAGGAGTTGTGTTACATGTCCACCCCTAGCTTCAAAGAAAGCCAAGAAGGATGCTGAAGAGATGGCTCAGCAGTTAAGAATACTGGCTGCTGTTGTAGAAGACAGGGATTTGGTTCCCAGCCCCCATATGACCATTAACAATCATCTTTAACTCTAGTTCCAGGAGACCCAATAACCTCTTCTGACCTCTGTGCATTTACATACAAGCAAAACACTCATATACGTAAAATAAAAAAATAAATAAAAAAGAATTTTTTAAAAAGAACAAATTTTGCTGTGATGATGGATTCCAAAACCGTCCGTAGTTTCCACCAGAACTTTTCATGTTGGCCAGTTCCTTCCTTGGATGTCTGAGTGAAAAATAAATAAATAAATAAATAAATAAATAAATAAATAAATAAATAAAACAAATTAAGCCAAGAAAACAAGTATTTAGGTTTTTCACCATGTATAGCAGTTTGCACAATAGAGGAGGCATTTAGAATAGATGTTGAGGCAGATGGTACCTAAACCTGGGGTGATAGGTTGTCTATATGGTCTACTACTCCATCCTCAATGAAGACATTAGTAATCATTACTCTCTTCTGTTCAGCTTGTATGTGACCTTAAATCTCTTCTCTACTACTTATTTTCCAAGCATATAAAAAAAATTGACTCATGGGCTGGAGAGATGGCCTAGCGGTTAACAGCGCCAACCGCTCTTACAGAGGACCTGGGTTCGATCCCCAGCACCCACATGGCGGCCGAGAACTGTCTGAAACTCCAATTCCAGGAGAACTTCAGTTCCAGGGGAATCTGACACCCTCTTCTGACCTCTGTGGCATTGCACGACACGGGTGCACAAACTTGCATGCAGTCTGTACATTCATACACATACAGAAATAAATAAAATTTAAAAAAAATTTAAAAAATTGACTCATGAGATGAAACCTACAGGCTGATGTAGTTGTTTTCAACTTTCATGACAGCTTTGAAGTGTGAAAGCAAAGCTCTTTAAAACAGATAATAATAATGGAATTTAAGTATTCAAACCATAGACACATGGAAAGTACTGAGATCCTGTTTCATCCTGATTATTCACTTAACAGCTAAGGACTTGGAAGCCTGGAGTGGTTAGGTCTCTTAATCATGGATCTCTTTAAAAAGCAGTTATACCGGGTGTGGTGGCGCAGGCCTGTATTCCCAGCACTTGGGAGGCAGAGGCAGCTGGATCTGTGTGAGTTCAAGGCCAGCCTGGTACATGGTGAGTTCCAGGACAGGTGGGGCTATAGGGAGACCCTTTGTCAAAAATAAATAAATAAATAAATAAATAAATAAATAAATAAATAAATGGCAGTTACCTTGAAAGGCTTTGAACCAATTCTGCTGTTGCTAATGCCACCCCAGACAGTTCTGAAACTCCTTCTGACACGTCTTCCATTCAGTCAATGAGCTGCTACCCATGAAAAGTTCACCCCTGTTCTGGAGGTGGCTCTGTCGTCTTCTCACCCTTCTGGACCCCCAATGCCACTGGCCAGCTCCTTCACTCATGTAGTTAGTTATTCATAGAGCTCCTGAACGTGCATGCCTGATTCAAATAATTTAGATGGCTCTGAATTATTGTGGAAAATCTACTTTTGACCTCTTGTGGAAGCTGACCACCTTCCCACAGGCCACCTCCCTCCCAGGTCTCTGATCATGCTAAAGCTGCTTTATGAAGAGTGCTATCCTGTGTAGCAGTTGCTTCAAAGCCAACCCACTCAGTAGAACTTCTTACAGTTGTGTGAATGTTCTACCATAGGTGTCATGAGCCACTATGGCTGTTCAGCACTTGAAATGTGACTACTGTGACTGAATTATTAAATTTTATTTTATTTTAATTGTTTACATTTAAATAGCCATGATGCCTGCTGGCTACCATATTGAACAGTCCAGTTCTAGACCCTTCTCTCCACATTGTCCCAAACTCATTCTTCCTTATCAAAGGTTCCTTGTTCAATCATACATTCTAAGGAACTCAATTCAATTCCTACTTCTAGGGAACTCCCTTATGTTTACTTGGATGTAATCTCTTCTCTGCCTCAACTTCACTTTCTGTTTGATTTTGGAGGGTATGTAATGTGCCCTCCATATAAGAGTCCAGCTTCTCTGAGGTTCCCATGCTAGGAGGATGTCCAAGCCAATGAAGAGACACGCAAACACTCTGGTACCTGGTCTGTGTTCAAGTCCTCCCAGGGCAGGTATCAGAAATGCGAGTAGTAGTGGTGACTGCCCTCAGTCACACAGTAGCAAACTGTGACTGTTCTTGGTGAACATTTGGATTGAAGTATTGCCTTGCCCTAAAGATTACCCACTAGTTCAATGGGCAACCCTTCAGGTAGAGGCATCACTGATAACAAGCTGACTAAATTTTCTCCACCCTAGTTCAAAGAAGGCCTGCATCTAGGAGGAGATACACCAGGGGCTGAACTGACCTAGACATCTTTACAGAGGAAACTCAAAAACCCATTCTGCTCATTTCTTGATCAGGCAACAGGTGAGCAGTATTGCAACTTAACAGCTTCAGTTTGCTTTGCCTGCTTTGACTGTGTGTGTGTGTGTGTCTGTGTGTGTGAGTGTGTGTGTCTGTGTGTGTCTGTGTGTGTGAGTGTGTGTGTCTGTGTGTGTGTGTGTCTGTGTGTGTGTGTCTGTGTGTGTCTGTGTGTGTGTCTGTGTGTGTGTGTGTCTGTGTGTCTGTGTCTGTGTGTGTGTCTATGTGTGTGTGTCTGTGTGTCTGTGTGTGTGCGAGTGTGTGTCTATGTGTGTGTCTCTNTGTGTCTGTGTCTGTGTGTGTGTGTGTCTGTGTGTGTGTCTGTGTGTGTGTGTCTGTGTGTGGTGTGTGTGTGTCTGTGTCTGTGTGTGTATGTGTCTGTGTGTCTGTGTGTGTCTGTGTGTGTGTCTCTGTGTGTGTGTCTGTGTGTGTGTCTGTGTCTGTGTCTGTGTGTGTGTGTGTCTGTGTGTGTGTCTGTGTGTGTGTGTCTGTGTGTGGTGTGTGTGTGTCTGTGTCTGTGTGTGTATGTGTCTGTGTGTCTGTGTGTGTCTGTGTGTGTGTCTCTGTGTGTGTGTCTGTGTGTGTGTCTGTGTCTGTGTCTGTGTGTGTATGTGTCTGTGTGTCTGTGTGTCTGTGTATGTGTCTGTGTGTCTGTGTGTGTGTGTGTGTCTGTGTGCCTGTGTCTGTCTGTGTGTCTGTGTGTGTGTGTGTGTCCACAGTCATCTCTATGCCATCTTCAGTTTCTGGCCTATTTTGCTCAATATAATACCAGAGATCCATCTATATTGTCATATGGATTGGAATTTGTTCCTTTTAATGGCTCAGTGCTAAACAGTGCTATGGTGCTATAGTAGAATGTGTGTATCTGTTGATCCTATAGTCTTTTTTTTGAGTGTTTTTCTAATCTGAGACAATCATACATAACGCTTCCCTGAGATTTCTATACATGTGCTTTCATAAACTTATGCACTCATTTCTCTTGGGCAAACATCTCAGTGTGAAGCAGATATCTGTGTCATGAGGTCGGAAGTCTTTAGCTTCAGTGGTTACAGTAATATTTGATCTAACATAACTATATGTTAGAAAGCCCTTGAGCAGTACCAATAAACACTTCCAACAGGATTTCCAGTGCTTAATGCTGAGCACATGGCTTTGGGGAGGCAGGGAGGAAGCAAACCTGACCAAAAGAGCCCTGGGGAGAGGCAGGTCAGGGCTCAAATGAGCTGTGGGATGATAGGGTTCATAGAGTGCGGAGCAGGGGCCAGGCACAGACTCTGACCTCCACGCATTCGTTCCCACAAAGAGAGCATGAACGTGTGCTTCCCTGGGATGCTGTCTCCTGTTTTCTAATTGGTTACTTTCACCTTGGGAGTCTTTACTCATAAAGGATTTAGCTGCCAAAACATTAGCAATTGAGCCATATGGATAATGTATCAGCAACATAATCTGCAATTAGTGCAGCTGTCAGTCAAGAGCTAGCCTGGGGAATTCAAGAGGCTGGAGCCCTGCCCCTGCCTTGCTGCCTCTGCTTCTCCTCCAGAGCCATCCTGACAACCCACTGCCTTCCTGCTTCCTCTGGGGTCGTGGGAACTCTTGAGTAATTTCAGCACATCAATTTGGAATTGAGATAGGAGAAAAGATATTCACACTGAATTTCAGACATCAAGGATGGAGGGGATTGGGGAAAGAAGAGTCATGGTGACATCCACTGACCCCAAATCTGACCTGCTTTGCCTTCACACGTGATGGCTGGTACTGCTCATAGCAATGCTCTGCACTCAGACTTTACTTAGAGGCTCAAATTCCAAGCCTATACTTACTTCCAACCCTTTGTAGTCAGCCTGGGCTCCACCTCTTCTCGCCTCACTCTGACTATACCAGCCTTTGTCTGCACTCCGTACTCCAAGCTTCTTATCTCAAGGCTTCAACAAACATGGCGCAAACCTGGAGCTCCCTTCTCTTGCTCCTTCTTTTTATTCCCTCATCAGTCATTCCTGATGCGCCCCCTCCCCTTTTACCCAAAGTTCACCTCAGAGATTCATGTATGTTTTCTAATTCTTGGGACACTTGGATTTTTTAGCACACCTTTTATTTTATATGTATGATTGTTTTGTCTACATGTGTGTAAATGCACCCCTGTTCTGCAATGTCCGTGGAAGCCAGAAGAGGGTGTCAGATCCCCTGGAACTAAAGTTACTGATGGTTGTTGTGCCATGTAGGTGTTGGGATTCAAACTTGGGTTCTCTGCAAGAGCAGCCAATGTTCTTCATTTTTAATTAATTAATTTTTATGTGTATGAGTGTTATGCCTGCATGTGTGTTAGTGCACCTGTATCGTACAATGCCTGTGGACTTCAGAAGAGGGCCTCAGGTTCCCTGGAACTGGAGTTACAGATGGTCGTAGCACCATGTGGGTGCTGTGATTCAAACCCAGGTCTTCTGCAAGAAGTCAAGAAGTGCTCTTTTTTTTTTTTTTTGTCTTTTCGAGACAGCATCTACCTGTAACCCCAGCTGGCCTAGAACTCATTCTGCAGATGAGGCTGGCCTTAAACTCCCAAAGATCCACCTGTCTCTGCCTCCAGAGTGCTAGGATTAAAGGTGTGCACCACCACACCCAGCTAAGAAGTGCTCTTAACCACTGAGCCAGCTCTCCAGCCCCCACTTTTCATTTCTTAAAAAAAAAAGTCTGTTTTTAAAGAAAACTTTGAGTTTCAAAGCACAATTGAGAGGAAACTATGAAGGTTCCCCTTACACTCCCTTTCCCCAAACATATCCTCTCTCCTATTTCCAGTATCCCCTGCCACAGAGGTGCAATTATTACATGACAAACTTACAATGACATGGTGCAATCCCCCAAAGTCCACCATTTACATTAAGTTACTTTGTTGGAATTCTAGGTTTGATGATAGTCCTTATTCAGGTGTGCTTTTTGCAAATATAGAATCCCATTTGTGATTCTTTTCTTGTTCTCTTGATACTGTCTATTGATTGATTGATTGATTGATTGATTTAATTTATTAATTATTTTTGAGCCAGGGTTTCAGTATGTAGTCCAGGCTTGCCTCAGACTTGCTATGTAGCCCAGGCTGGTCTCACGATCCTCCTGCCTCAGTGTCTCAAATGTTGGGATTACAGGCATGTACCACCTCCCCCAGCTTTGATACTATCTTTTGCCAAGTACACTATTTTATTTTTTTTTAAGATTTTATCTTAATGAAATCCAGCTTATCAATTATTTGGTGGTATATCTAAAAATTTATCACCAAACCAAAAACATCTAGGTTTTCACTAGATTTTGGTCTATGATTAATTTTGAGTCAATGTTTGTAAAAGGGCCTAAGATCTATATAGAGATTCATTTAAAAAATTGTCTTAATTTGTGTGTGTGTGTGTGTGTGTGTGTGTGTGTGTGTGTGTGTACCACAATGCCTACACAGAGGTCAGAGGACAACTTCAAGTTCTCACCTTCCACCATGTGAATCCTGGGGATTGAACTCAAATAGTTAGGCTTGAGGACAAAAGCCTTTAAATGGCTGGTCCATCTTGCCAGCTCATAGCTTCAACTTCTTAAAAATATTGACTAATAGACATAAGAACTGTGAAAAGGATTATTCTCTGTTCAGAACCAAATATAATACTAAAGTCCTTAAGCTATGCACTTAAGCAAAATATATTAGTACAGGAGCTCTGACATCAGCAATGGATTATTCTACCAGAGAGATGTTGGCCAGGGGATCCAAGGCCCCACAAAAGGTAAAGGCTCCTTGCCTCTAAACTGGGATACCTGCAAGAAGAGAGGCGATAAGGCCCTGCTGCCGAAGACCTGACGTTAACATGGGGAAAGATGTATTGAGACCACACATGCAAGTGTACAGATGGCCTCTGGAATACCAGAGAGTGTTACCAAAAGCCACTCAACCAATAAAGCAAATACGGGTCTCCCTGAGTCAAGCAAGACTCCACTGTCAGCACCAGCTACACCTCACCTGCCTGGAAATACTGTGCAGCAGAGGCAGCCATATGCCTGTATATCCCAAACCTAATTGGCTATTGGCTCTCTCCTTGGAGGAATAACCCATGGCTGATGCCACAAGCTTACATCCTCTACAGGTTAGGAGATGTTATAAGCCACAGTAAGACCCTGTCATATTTAACAGGAAAAAATGTAATTCATGGATTAACATATCATCCAAACATATGTGTCTATACCAAAGTAACCAACCATAACTATTAGTGCTGTTTAAATACCTATATATCTAATTGCTTGTGTTTCATTAGTAGGATCGAAAGGTTATTCCTGGACAAACTGTCAGCCCATGAAAGGAAACAGCCAGAATTGACCAGAGTCCAAGACAACAGCTCCAGAGAGAGTGGACTGTTTTGCTTCTCATCCACCTGTGCCCCTCTTCTAAGCCTACGGAACAATCTGTGGAAGAGGGGGCATTGTAGAATGTAAGGGCTGCGATTGGGGTGAATGGTGAAACTACAGCAATGTAGTCTGGACACTCATTTGATCAACTTGATTGAACATACAACCCCTCACCCCCCGCTGGATGGTGGGGCTATGGGGGTTTGGGCACAACAGCCTGCAAATTGGTTTTACATGAAGGATGCTTGTACTCATGGATCATCACTTATAGCTAAAAATGAAAAAAAAAAATCTGAGAGAAAGATGCAGGACAGTTATGGCAAAATGCATGATCTGGGATGGGATGAGGGTAGGGGGGAAGGGAAAGGGAAATATGCCTGAACTGAATTGGAAAATGATGTATGAAATGCACAAAGCATCAATAAAAAAAAAATAAAAATGTGGATGTCCAACTGTACCAGACCATTTGTTAAGAAGACAATTTCACTTGCAGTTGTTACTGTGAAAGCCATGTGTATGATGTTTGATGATATCTGCTCTCCCACTGAAATATAAACAACAGCCAGCTAAGTTCTGGGTTCCACTGCCTGACTCAGGGTTGTTGCATCTTATACTCTTTTTTTTTAATTAGTTTTTATTTATTTCTGTATGTGTATGAATGTTCTGTCTGCATGCAAGTCTGTGCACCCGTGTCGTGCAATGCCGCGGAGGTCAGAAGAGGGTGTCGGATTCCCCTGGAACTGGAGTTCTCCTGGAATTGGAGCCTCAGACGGCTCTCGGCCGCCATGTGGGTGCTGGGGATCGAACCTGGGTCCTCTGTAAGAGCGGTTGGCACTTTTAACTGCTAGGCCATCTAATTTAAAAGGTGGTTTTTTCCAAGCACTGGGATGGAGTTGACATCACTGTTTAGCCTTGGGCTCCAACACTTTATTCTGATACAGAATAGCCCAACCTGTGGGCCACTCAGCTCTTGTGCCTTCTTCTCCTTCCATCATCTGTCCTTTAACTGATTATTGTTTAACCCTCTCCCATGAGGAAGCTTGTGGAAACTCCCCTTTCTAAAGTGCTCAAAGCACAGTCTCATGAGCAGGCAGAAAAAAGACCAACAAAACAATCCTTGAGTCCACTGGGCTTTCCATCTTCGAGCATTTGGGAGCTCCCAGATAGGTCCTTGTGGGTCTGGAGGTAAACAAATGTCAGGCTTAGCCTCCACTCTGCTACTGATTGACCATGTGATCTTAGATCAGACGCATCATCCTACCAAGCCTCAGCCAACATCTCTTGGGAATGTTTAAGAAGCAATCTAAGGGCTGGAGAGATGTCTCAGCAGTTAAGAGCACCGAATGCTCTTTCAGAGGACCCGGGTTCGATTCCCAGCACCCACATGGCTGCTAAGAACTGTCTTTAACTCCATTCCAGGGGAATCCGATGCCCTCTTCTGACCTCTGCGGCATTGCACGGCATGGGCGTACCAGCCTACATGCAGACAGTACATTCATACACATAAAGTGATAAATAAAAAGTTTAAAAATTTAAAAAAAGATTTAGTTCATAATCTTAAAAAAAAAAAAAAAGAAGCTATCTAAGCCAGGCATGGTAGCACTTGAGAAGCAGAGGCAAGCAGATCTCTGTGAGTTCAAGGTCAGCCTGGTCTACATAGCTAGTTCCAAGCCAGCTGGGGCTACAGGGAAACCCTGCCTCAAAAAAGAAGCTATCTAGCTATAGGTAATGAGGCCTGGACCATCTACAATTCTCTCATCTATAAGATGGAAATAATAATTATAATGACTATCTCATAGGATTGAGGATTGAACAATTTAATGTGTAGGAAACTGCTAAATATGTTTGAATGGACTTCTTACTAGAACTACCATATCCCAGCAATTTACGAGCGTGACCAACTCAAATAGAAAGAGAAGCACCCAGTCTGTGCTTTGTGCCATCTGGAAAACAGAATTGTTCCTTGTTCACCACATATATGTGAAATCAGCACTATTCAAAATGTAGTTCTAACCCAGAAGAGTCCAGTGTCACCCTGCATGTTGTTGGCATTGTTGTAAACAGACAAGTTAAGGGCGAGATTCTTAGCAGGAGAATGTACGTGTATATCAAGCACATTAGGTGCTCAGTGCTGAGATAGTTTCTGGAAACACCTGAAGGAAAATGAGCAGAAAAGGAGGACGTTCAAAAGGTACCTGTGTCCAACAGAAGCCAGCCTCCTCTTCCACCCAGAGAAGTACGACCGAGGCCAGCGCAGAGATGCTGAGCTGCTGGCAATGCCTGTGAATCCATGGCACGAGAGAAACGAGAAACGAAAGGCTTCTGGGAAAGCTTCATGTTCCTCTTCCTCAAGTAGAAGCACGGCGTTCTCTCCTGCAGAGAAACAGTTAAAGCCAGAAAAAAAAAAAAATGTATCAGGCTGCTGCTGATTTTCTTAGGAAACACAACTTGGAGTCATACCAATGTTGGTTGAAATCCCAGGTGCACAGCTTTGGTGAGGTTACTTGATCACTTTTAAGATTTATTTTCCTGGAGTTGGTGATATGGCTTAGCAGATAAAGGTACTTGCTGCCAAGCCTGGTGATGTCCTGCAATGGATCCTGAAACTCACATAGCAGAAGGACAGAACTGACATCTGGAAGTTGTCCTCCGACCTCCACATGCATGCATGGGTATATGTGTGCCCCAAGCTTCCTGTAAGGAAATAAATTTTAAAATAAAAAAATAAAAGATTTATTTTCCTTAACTGGATTATAGCTGAAAGGCAGAGTCCTTCATTGTGTCATGAAACCCTAAGTTTGAAGACAAACATTTTTAAAAATATTTATTTTCCTAGTCTTTTTATATTTTTGTTATTTTTATTTTACCCATATGAGGGTATTATCTGCGTGTGTGTTAGTATACCCAAGTTGTGCCCACAGAGGTCAGAAGAGGGTGTCAGTCTCCTAAAACTGGAGTTAAGGACTGTTGTTAGCTGTCATGTGGGTGCTGGGAATCAAACCTAGGTCCTCTGCAAGAGCAGTCAGCACTCTTAACCACTGAGCCATCTCTCCAGCCCCATTTATTTTCCCGTTCTTAAACTGGGACAATAAGGATGGCCCCTCAGACGGTGGCTGAGACTGCCGTCTTCAGTGTAAATGGTCAACACGTAGCAGCTGTTGTTTATCATTCACATTGATACCACTATAAAATCTCTGAAAAGATTGGTTTTGTTTGTTTTGCAGTGCTAGGAGATCAAACCAGGGTCTTACAGGAGCGAGGCGACTGCTCTGCCACCCAGCTACACCCCCAGCCCGTGGAAGGACTTGTAGAGAAGTCACAAAGCTTTTTCCAAGCTTTTGTAGCTCATAGTCTGCACTGATGCAAAGGAAGAAGGATGGCTTAGAGAGAAATGCTGTGATTTGATGTGGGTCTGTGCTTCCTCTTGCTAAGCAGAGTCCTGCGCCCTGCTGGCTGGCTGAGCAGTCACACTGCTGGTCCTGGCAAGTTGCGTTGGGTGTGCTCGCACCAGCCTGTACTAAGTAGACAGTTGGCATCTTGGTTTGAGTCCCTGCTATGGCATCTTTGATGTTGCTCACTCCCCTGGCCAGGGAACATTTGGGGAGGTTGGGCTTCACTTTGTAGTGGGAAGGAGAGGGTTCAGGGAAGAAAAGGCTTTGTCCAGACTGAATCAGCTCCACAGCAGCCTCTGCCTGTCAACAGAGTGGTCTCCCTGGATAGATAGGACAAGACAGGGGCATCAGGGGCCAATCTGGGAGGAGGCAGGAGTGAGTGCATTTGAGCAGCAACATTCCTGTGACTCAGCTAAAAAGCGCCTCAGGATCCTATTGATAGCTACCCCTCGGCCTTCAGCACATAGCACCATCCTCGGGAAATTCCTGGCTAAATGGTCCTAAACCCAATTCTAAGGGCCACATGAGCCTCTTCCCAAACCAGGACACTTACCATATTCACCAGAGTCCAATAGTTAGCCAAATGGCAGCACATACATGTAATGTTCCTCCAGGTCCTGGGCAGACAAAGCAGAGTGAGAGGAAGAACTAGGAGTCGGGGAGAAGAATCCCCACCGCACATTAGCAACTTCCAATGCAGAACCTAGAATTATATGTTTGAACCTTGCCTTCAGGTCTCTATACTACTGAACAGTTTGTTCATCTGACTTGTAACAAAGTGTGGACCTGTGGCATGTGCTCCTGTCATTATTCTCTAACACACAGCCTGACAAATTTTAGCCTCTGGTAGACAACCACTAAGTGTTGTCTCCATAAAGGAACAAATGAATGAAGAAATGGACAGGAAGAACAAAGGTTAAGCTCATGCATGTCAGTTCCTGCAGGGGCAGATTCAGTGGGGTTACCACAGTAGGTGAAGCAGACCCCTCCTGGCTGGAGAGATGGTTGAGGTTAAGGGTATGTTATACTGTAACTTCACCATTGAAAAAGTTTAAAAAGACTGAGAGAAGATGCAAGATAAGACTTAACATGTATGGCAGAATACATGAGTTCTGGGGGGAGGGGGCAGTATGGATGGGAGGACAGGTCTAAATTAGGTTAAGAAATGTTGTTTGAGCCAGGTGTGTAGCATTCCTTTAATCCCAGCACTAGGGAGGCAGGGGCAGGTGGATCTCTATGAGTTCAAGTCCAGTCTGGTTTACATAGCGAGTTCCAGGCCAGCTGGGACTAAAGGGAGACCCTGTCTCAAAAAGACCAAAAAATTGTTGTTTGAAATGCACAAAAGCTCAATAATTTTTTTTTAAGCACATTACTGTCAGGGCTAGAACGATGGCTCAGTGGTTAAGAGCATTGGCTGCACTTGCAAAGGACCAGGGTTCAATCCCCAGCACCCACATGGTGGCTAATAACTGTATCTAACTCTAATTCCAGGGGATCCAATGCCTTCTTATGACTTTCATGGGCTTTGCACAACATGGGTACACCTACCTACCTGCAGGCCTTTTACTCATACACATAAAATAAAAATAATAAAATAAAAAGACTACTTACTGTCTTCCAAGGGACCCAGGTTTGGTTCCCAGCACCCACATGGCAGCTAACAATCATGCTTAACTCCAGTTCCAGGAGATCCATACCCTCTTCTGGCCTTTGTGGGCAGGCACACATGTTGTACATACAGACAAAACACTCATATGCATAGATAAAAATAAGTAAAATCTTTACAATAAAAAAGCAGAGGTCCTCTCTCCACTAGATATGCATGACCCAGGTAGCAAGTTTGTCCCACAGTGAGCTGCTGCAGGGTACCCCTCGGATTCTATAGGATACTCAGCCTCAGTAATGAGATGACATTAGAGCCAGGGCTAAAATAACCACCAATTTCCAAGGTGGCTGAGAAGGCAACTCTGAGCTATCCATAGACGAGCCTGCTTCCTCCCATTGCTAGGACTTCAACCCAACGCCATATGTATTTAAAGCACTAAGGATTTTATGATGAATAGCTAGCTCCATCCTATTTTCCTGGGAACTGCAAAGTTCTAGATAGCCTCGCCCCAACAGGATAATTTAACAAAAGAAGGGGGGAAAAGAGTTAATTCCATAGAATGCAGTAACTGCTAAGTCAACTCCTTTTAAAACATTTTAGAGATTTTAAGGTCAAGAATTAATGGTCCGCTTACTTCAAAAGAATCAATTTATTTCTTCTGCGTTCACTTTCAGAATCAATCATTTTGCGTCACCTAGAGAACTTAAGAAATTGAACTTGGAGCGTATTACCGTAAAATGCTCATCGGTCTAAGCATGGCTTCCAGCTACCACACATCTTTTTCACATAAATCCCAGAGATAGTTGATTTCTTGTTGCCTTGCTTGAAATGTAATAGCTGGTTATAATGTCCCACTGAGGCATTCTAAATAATGGGTAACAAGGCGAGGCAGAGGCTTGCAGGGAGTTAGTTCAGCCCAGCAAGCATCTGGAGAGAGCCTACATGGACCAGGCTGTGGGTGCTGCTGCTGGGGCTTCAGAGGAACTAAGCAGCCCCAGCTGTGACTCAGGAATTAAGTAGTTATTTGCCCTTTCCTCTGCTAGCTGGATTATTCCTATAAAATGGGTTTGGTTTGGGGTCCTGAAAGGTTGGAGGGTGTTCTAGTTAATTTCTATTACTTTTTGCCATGATAAAACATTCTGACCAAAGCAACTCAGAGAGGAAAGGATTTAGTTGCCTTACATATTTCAATCACAGTTCATCATGGAGGGCAGCCAGGCAGGAACTCGGGGCAGGAATCTAGCAGCAAGAGCTGAAGCACAGACCAATGAGGACCAGTGCTTGCTGGCTTGCTCATTCGGCCTGTGCTCAGCCTGCTTTCTTACACCAGTCATAACCAACAGCCCACAGGTGTTACTGCCCGTGGTGGCTGGGCCTTCTCAAATCAATTAGCAAGAAAGTGCCCCACAAGATATGGTCAAGGCTAATCCAGTGAAGAAAATTCCCAAACTGAGGTTCCCTCCTCCCAGGTGTGTCAAGTCCACAACTGAAGCCATCCTGGCCCAGAAGCCAATAATTAGGCACTGATGTATCCTTGGTTGTTTTTGTGCAGTTTCTGCTTTGTAAAACCTCCTAGAGGTTGAGGCTGTTGTCCCAGCACTGAAGCTAGGAGCCTGGATGAACTTAGACCAGTCATTCCTCCTCAAGCTTCAGTTTGGATGGATGACCAGAGCGAACTGGAAAAATCCCATGCTAATTGACACCACCAGGGATTCAGACAGACCAGATCTTTGGCTTCCAAAAAAAATGAAGTCCCCAGATGATTGAGGGTGTATTAGTCCTGGGTTCTCTTGGAAGCTGCAGACCTAGTGCATAATGTCTGCAGCAGATTAGTGAGAGAGATGCAGGTAGAGAACCGTAGCATTCGAGCCCTAAGCATCCTCTTCAGTTAGAAAAGTCTCTGGACTAAATAGACATTTAAATTACATACTCATCCCAAATTGGATTTCTGGCTGAGCATCATTTCTAGAGTGGAGGAGAGGCAGTTGCTACCAGGTCTGCTCAACTTTCAGTGGCCATTGGATCAAGGTGAAATTCTCCTGAAAACCCGTATGCTTGACCTTGCATCTGACAGGGAGCGGAACTACTGCAGGGGGGAGGGGAGGGGAGGGGAGGGGAAGGGACACCACCCCACCAGCAGCTACACTTGCATTCAATTACTGCAATCCACACACGCATCACTTGCTTTCATCCCAATGAGCATTCTTAGGGCGCCTGGATTTTCTCTTGGACCAATGAACNCTACCCCAGCGCTTGACCGACTTCTGATTTCACCCTGAGCATTCTATAATCAATAAGAAGGCCCTTCCCTCTCTAACATTTTATAATGTGGTCACTAGCTGCCAATGAGAATTGGGTCAGAATTAACATGGGGAAGCATTTAGAGAAGAGATTCTAGTTCCTGCATGCACAATGGAATTCCTTGAAGATCGTTTTAAAATAACAGGTGCTGTGTCCTACTCAGTGACCTAAGTTAACTTGGCCTGAGGGTCGCCTGGCCTCTCATTTCAAATGCTCCCTAGAGACACCCTAATGGACAGCAAGGCTGCTCCACAGAGACGGCAGTATGACATGTCTGACACACAGCTGCCAAAACGTTATTCACATCCCAATCTTCCCTTGTCTTCTCATAAAAGGGCCAGGAAGGAGTCCACATGACCAGTTCTGACCAATGAACTAGAAGTGGAATTCACTTGGCAGAGATCTGAGAAGGCTTTCTAAAGGTGCCTGGTGTGGCCAGAGGCCCCACAGCCTCTTGCCCTTTGCTTTGTGTTCCCGGCCGTAACACAGATGCCGTGATCAGAGCTGTTGCAGCCACTACTTAAAGACATGAATGCACACCAAACGTGGAGGAACGTAGAGGAATGCAGAGGAAAGCCTGGGCCTTCCGAAGCCCTGGAGTCACTGGCATCCCCCCTGGGGCCTGCCTATAGCCGACCTATAGCCATGAGGTCGGCCATCTTACTTCAGCCACTGGGTCTGATCCTCTTTAGGGCTGCCCAACACCAACCACCCTTATCATGTTTCTGATAACATGAAAGGTGGTAACAAGAAATGCTTCAGTTTCTCATGGTGTCCTCAGCCTTAGAACATGGATATTTAGAGACAAATTTTCTTTGTTTAAAAGTGGACACTGCACCTAAAGTACATTTGTGTGTTAAGAGCCGTGATTGCTTTCAGGAGGCTCCTGGGAGGCCGCACAATGCCAGGGCCATCTGGGATCTAGCTACCCGATAGCTCTTGGAAAACTACAAATACACGTCTTCCATCCTGACCCCAGCTCCACTGCCACTACTGTGTGAGTTGAGGAGAAGTCCCGATGTGCTCCGGGGTACACGGATGGCAAGCTGAAAGCAGAACTATGTAGAAAAAACAACGTTGAGAAGATGTTGCCAGGCCTGCTGTTACTGTAATCTGAGTGACGGGAGGCTGAGATGGGAGGACCGCAAGTCCAAGATTTTCCTGGGCTACAGAGGAAGTTCAATGTCAGCCTGGGAAACTCAGTGTGACTAAATAAAAATAAGTAAAAAAAGAGATGTCAGCAGGTATTTCCTTTTTTTTTTTATTTCACCATTCTTATGCATATTGTTTTTAATTGTGAAAGTGTTCATCACTAGTATTTATTTATCTTTTTTAATATATATTTTGTACAAGATTATTAAATCTAGACCCGTGTCCCCCACCCTGTCCCCCCACCCCACCAGAGCTCATGTATTCTGCCAAACATGCTTTTCATCTCTTTCTCAGTCTTTCTCAATATTCTCCATGTGGAAGTTGACTGTTTTGAGCAGAAGTTCACTGTTTCAGTCAGTTCTTTGATGCAGTCCTTTCTGTTGTTATTGTTGTTGTTGTTGTTGTTGTTGTTTCCAATATGCATCACTCCCAACTACTTGGACAAAAACTCAAGGGGCCATGCACAAGAAATACTTACAACTAGGTAATTGGCACTAGCATCCACAGATGAGGGAAACCATTCGTCGTTTGTTTTTCTGGGACTGTGTTACTTCACTCAGCATGATGTCTTCTAGCTCCAGCCATTTTCCTGCAAAGCTCATGATGTCATCTTTCTTTACATCAGCAGGTATTTCCAACTAGCCCTGAGCAAGAGTCTGGTACTGGGGTGGGGGTGGGAATCAGGACGAGGGTAGTCAGCTTCTCTGCTTCCTTTCTTCTGCTCTAAGTTTCTACACTCACACATCCGAACTCACAGGGAAGAGACAAGGTTGTCCCTCCTTATGTCCGCTAACCTGGCAGGGTTCAATGTCAGAATCAATGTTTGCTCTGTTCACATGCATCATGTGTGCCGGCCACTGCCACTCATCTTTACAATGAGAAATCGTACTCTTCCTACTTGTAAAGCACTGTTTTCTTCTCCTACCCTCTTCTCTGCTCACGCTACTGCCAGCCCCACCCATATCTTGATGCTGGTATTCAGAGAAAAGGGAAGGCAGCAAGAGAGACGTGGAGGTTGAAAGAGGTGGTTCCTTTTTTTAAAGGTAGGTCTTCAGCTAATAGCAGCAATACAGTAAAGTGGGAGAGGAAAACAAAGTGACATCTCCAAGAAGGCAAAGGGAGCCTGGAATCAGGGCACAAGCGGAAATGGGCTTTGGGATGAAGAAGACCCAAGAGGGAGGAGGTCCAGCCCTGGGTCTAGGTTTGTAAGTTTGGCTTATTTGCCTGATAATGCAGAAGGCGAACTCCTTGCTCAGCCTCACCCACAGCTCAGCAGAGGTGTGGGCAAGGAAAGCTAAAAGGGGAAAGCAGGTACTGACCGCATGTGGTCCCCTTGTCCTTCTGTCCCCCATCGGCCTTGACTGTGGCCTGTCAGCAGACTGAGGGTACTTGTGTAATGAGTGCTTGGCTTTGGCCCCCTTACCCTTGATTACAAAATCCAGTTAATGCACTGAAATATTTTCATTGCAGGATATCAATTCATGAAGTTTCTCTCTACACCCCAGCATCTGCTATCCCCATCCTTCACTTGCTGAAGGCAAAAGGAGAGGCAGAAAGTCAAATCTGGACTATGACAGGTAAACTTGGGAAATCCAGTGAAATGAAAATGAGGACCAGTGGGTCCTGAAATATGGCAACAGAGAGAAGCGAAGGTTATGTAAATTGTTCTGAGGTCCCTGGGCATCCTAACGGCTCTTCAGAGCTTCTGGTGAGACGTCAAGACTCATAGAAGAAACAATAATCTTAACATCCCCCAATCATTAAAATTTTACCTTAATTAGATCTAGATCTATTGCACACAATGACACAGAAATTACCTAAAACCTGAGCATGAGAATGCAGGAAGATAGAGAAAAACTGGGGTGTGGGTAGGGAGAAGGTGTTGGAGTCGCTAGGAATACTTCCTGGCATGCTACCAGCGTCCCATACCAGACACGGAAGCAGAGCTGTCTCCACAGAAGGGCCTCGTAGGAACTCTGCACCTTCTTCCAGGAGGCAGCTAAGCATCCATCGGGTCCAAGAAGACCAGGCAGCTAAACATTCATCCGGTCCAAGAAGACCAGGCAGCTAAGCATCCATCCGGTCCAAGAAGACCATAATTTTGGGCTCCAACTCTAACCCAGAGAGTGGATGATGAGGCCCACCACCGTGTGAGCAGATCTGTGTTAAACACTGACCCGTATCTTTCAAGAAAATCACTTTACCACAGCTTCTTAACTCAGAGTCCCAGTGTAGTCCTTCTGTTCCGGCCCCTTCTGGTGAAATCTTCGTCCTGTGATTCCTCACAGTTAAAGCTTCTTCTCATTACATTTTTATTTATTTTGCGTGCATGTGTGTATGTGTGAGGTCGTGCTCACGCCAGTGTGTATTCTAGGAGGTCAGAGGAAAGCTTTGAGGAGTTTGGTGCACTCCCTTCACCATGTAGGTTCTGAGGAATCCTCAGACTCACCTCATCAGGATTTGCAGCAAGCACCTTTACCCATGATGCTTTGCAGAAAGCACCTTTACCCACCGAGTCAACTCCCAGCCCCGTGGTTAGAACTCTAACCATTTTCCTTCTCCTCAAAGTGATCCCAGGAAGAAGACATCTAGATAACTCCTTAAGTCTAAATGCAAGTTTAGAACCATTCCTCTTCTTCCATCAGAGTGAACAGAATTAGAAATTTAGAATTTCCCAAGAAGTGATCTTAGGGGAAGTCTTTGCAGTGCAATGGCTTTAATGTCATAGAACGCCATTTGTTGAGGAATCGAGACTAATGAATTGTAATAGTCTTATATTGGGAAAGGGGGAAGATGACTCTGCAATCTATAGTCAGCTTCCTTCTATTAAAATCTCAGAGCAGTAGCTGGCTAGAATGTGGGACTCAGTAACTTTTGAGAAAAAGAGCACAGTTGTTTTACCAGTGATGGTTTTGTTTTATTTTTGTTTTGTTTTGTTTTTATGTAGGATCTCACTATGTAGCCCAGGCTAGTCTTGAACTCATAATCTTCCCAGGTGTTAAGATTACAGGCATTGCCACCACATCTGGCTCTACATATTTGTTTTTAAAGTTAAAATGAAAAGAAAGATATTGGAGTGTAGTGATGGTTATATTGAGACAATTTTCCTAGACTGACCTAAAATCAAGAAAAATAAAATATTCTGGTTCATGTGGTGGAGGCAATCTAGTGCTTCCATCCAGGGCTGTGGGATTCAAGGAATTTACATTTATAAAAAGAAAAGGAAAAGTAAGAGGAGGCCAGAATGGAGAGAAACTAACAGTGGATATGGAGAACATAATTAAACATACCTTTGAGTTATAATTTTCTCTAGTAGTGCCTTTTTGACAGACATCTTTGGTCACCTTTGCCTTTCCAGTGATTCCCAGTCAACTGTGGTTAGAGTCCTAACAGACTTGTCCAGTGGCCTTCAATGAAAGACAAGCTCTTCCTCTGCTTGAAGGACCCCCACCCTTCCATGAATATTGTTAACCTTGGACTTCTGGGTAGCAAACGGAAGAACGAGCATGATCAAGCATCGTCCTGAAGAGCCCCTGTGGTCAGCCCTGAGCTCTGAACCTCGTGCCACCCATTTGTGAGCAGATTCATCTCCCCAGAAGCTATGAACAGCTACCGTGCTGCTCTCCTGAGAACTCTTAGAGCTACTGAGCTACAGCTTCACAGGGGCCCCAGATACTGGCTTTCACGGAGGGAGAACGCGTATACACGAAATCAGGGAAGAGGGGGCCATTAACTGCAAGGCTTGTTTAGAATGTGTTGATGTGTGTGGATAAATATGTTGTAGCTTCTAGTATGATGATTGTCTATTAGTGATTAAAAAAAAAAACCAGCTTTCAGTATTGTGATTTGTTTGTCATAGAAATTTGGGTTGTTGAAGTTGATCTCAAAATTGATGTAATTAACTGGTTTTAGTTTGCTCTGTTTAATTGATGTTGAACTGCAGACCCCCAAAAGTGTGTAGGGGGTAATTGTCGGTTAGTTAGAAGTTGCTTCTGGCCTTTAGAGCCCTTGGTCTCAAACAATAATGTTCCAAATGTTAGCTCTGCTCCGACCGTTAGCCCCTCCGATGATTACTCTGCCATTACGCCTAATCAACAGCTGTGCGGAAACCTATTTAAATCATATTTTTTTCCTTCCCAGAAATTAGCAAATGAAGGATAATTACTACCAAATAGCTTGAATTATGATAGGCTGCTTCCTGCCCAACATCATCAAAAGTGAAAACTTAGAGACAATGTAAAACTTTTCTAGAACATATAATGGCCCATTCTCCTCCCTACCTGAAGACTGTGAACAAGGTGCTCATTTATCTATCCAGTCATATCTGAAGCCAAAGAAGTACATCCCTGTGGGCGGGTGAGATGGCTGCAGGGATAAAGCACTCGCCAACAAGCATGATGACCTGAATTCTACCCCTGGGGTCCAGGAGTCCATGAGGTAAAAGGAGAGAACCCATTCCACTTCCACAAGCTGTTCTCTGACCTCTACTTATGTCACACACACACACACACACACACACACACACACACTAAATAAATAACTAGAGGCTGGAAAGATGGCTCAGTGGTTAAGAGCACAGACTGCTCTTGCAGAGGACCGGGGTTCGATTCCCAGCACCCGCATAGGGGCTAAGAACGGTCTTTAAGCCAGGCGTGGTGGGGCGCGCCTTTAATCCTAGCACTTGGGAGACAGAGGCAGGCGGAGCTCTGTGAATTCAAGGCCAGCCTGGTCTGCAGAGTGAATTCCAGGCCAGCTGGGGCTATAGGGAGACACTGTCTCAAAAAAAAAAATAATAATAATAATAAAATAAATAAATAAATATTTTTAAATTTAAAGAAATGGCATTAATTTATATGGATTCCATTTCCAACAGTTATCCAAATTGGTTTTTGTAATTAGTACGATATTTGGGGGATCACAGAGCACTGAGTTCTAAATGCTGGTGCTTTAATTTCACAGTCCGACCTTCATCATGTTATACTCTCGCAATCTCCTTTGGGAAGCTGCTTGTAGATTCCTCCCTGTCTTGGTTATCAGTGGTTCCAGGGAATCAACTAAGCACAATTACCTTTCAGCCATGTTGAGATCAGAGGGGCCTTCCTCCGTTAGAGTCCACCAAACTGCATGCCCTCCCCCGTTATAGCAAGTGTCAGAGGACAGCCCATAGGGGTGCTGGGACTCCATGGGTGCGGTGCTAACAGTGATGAGGGATGGCTGGAAAGTGCCTGAAAATCAGGCAGCCTTGCTTCTACTTAGCTCTGTCACCAGTTAGCTTAACACTAGGAAATGCCACTGTCATCTCTTGAGACCCTGGCGTTTCCAATTTCTGTAGCATGAGAGACTTGGGAGACTTGTATTTTGCAAGCCTCGTTTATTCATCTTTGTTACAAGTCTGTATAGGGAAAAGCAGGGGTCTCAGAATTCCAAGGAAAATAAAAAGTAGCCAGGTGTCCTCACGCAGAGAGGATGGGGAGAAGCTTCCTAGATAAACCTTGGGTGGTGAACAACCGTGAAGGAAGGCAGTTAACCTTTGAAAGCACACATAAATCTTGGTTAAAGCAGGTAAGACAGATAACGATAACAATAACAGGCGCACTTAGGTCTTGAGTAAAGCAGGCAATAACTACAGGAAGACAGATAACAATCAAAGACTGGCCAGGATGAATTTCTCATAGAACAAAAGGGAAGTTCAGGGCCTAGCAGCTGTGTCCCAATTGGTGTCCAATCCACAGGGTCTGTGTTGAGCCCAGTTTTCAGCAGCCCATCTCCATCTGGGTCCTGAGCTGCTTCTCAGAACTCCTGACCTGTTTTGTTCTAAATTAATTCATCCCAGTCTCCAGCATAAGATGTAGTCACATGATTTCAAGTCTATGGAATACACTGGCTCTCAGGACTGGCACGCCACACCATCCATTACTATGATGTATTCTTTCAGCCTTGACAGGCAGATTAGTAGAAAAATTGAGGATGAAGTATCTGAGAGATTAAAGGAACCTGTATCTCCAAATCACTGGACCTGCTTTGAACTTCTTAAAGCCTAGAACAAAACTGCTGCGAGAACAAACTTGTGAGATTAGGGAGAGAGTGTCTGCTCTGCTGGTTTGCATGTCTTCACACAGCCCACAGCTCACTCCTAACCATGTCCAGACCAAGGGGTGGTATCTGCGATGGTCACTGCTCCTTTCCTCCCACCCATCCATCTAATCATGGCATAACACCAGCTTCCTCTAGTCATATTAAGTAAGCCATCAAGGCCTGTGAACTTGACACTACTTGTAGTCCACAAAGCCCCTAGATAAGAAGAGATACTCCATCTAGAAAAATCACCTCGACAGGCGTGATGGTGCATGCCTTTAATTCCAGCACTCATGAGGCAGAGGCAGTTGGATCTCTGTGAGTTCAAGGCCAGCCTGGTCTACAGAGCGAGTTCCAGGACAGATGTGGCTACAGGGAGACCCTGTCTCAAAAAGACATTGGATAAAAACCAAAGCTGAGAAGCCTGGCCACACTTGCAGAGCCTTAGGGTTTCCCCTATCTAACTAGGGTGAGAGAACTTGCTGATTCTTGTGGTTGTATGATGAATCACCTTAAAACCTAGAGGACTAACACAATAGTCACTCATTGTGTCCCTCAGCTCCCTAGGCCAGGAATTGAAATGGGGCACAGGGCCAGTGATGCTGCATGGATGTTCCTGGCAGGGTGGGGGGGTGGGGGGGTGTTTGTCATCAAGGATTAGGGGCAGGGGTCCTCAAAAGGCTAGTTCATTCACATGACGCTGGCTACTGGCTAAAGACCCAGCTGGTTGAGGCTATAAACTAGAACATGCACATAGGGCCTCTCTCTGTGTCCTAAGCAGAGGGAAAGAGAGAAGGCACGAAAGCTATACTGAATTCAATAACCTGGCCTTGGAAGTCATCTTGATTCATTTCTGCTGTTTTGCTTGGTTCAAGAGAAATGACCATGAATCCCAGCTAGGGTGAGGTAGCTGCTTGATTTTATGGTGTATGAACTGTCAGAACTTGTATATATTGCATCCCTTCCTTCCTTCCTTCCTTCCTTCCTTCCTTCCTTCCTTCCTTCCTTCCTTCCTTCCTTCCTTTTTCTTCAAACAGGATATTACTCTGTAGCCCAGAACAGCCTCCAACGCACAGCTAGCTACCTTCCAAGTGCTAGAATTGTGGGTGTGCCACCACATCCAGCACTGAATAGACCCTAAGATCTGTTGTACATTACAAGCATTCACAGGTCTTTCTCTTTCCCCACTCTTCCCTCAGCCTTCAGCTCCATCTCCTGGGCTAGGCCCAGCCTCTTCCCTAGGGGGTCTTCCTTATTCCCCAGCCTTAAGAAATCTAAGACACCAGTTTTACATCTAAATGCTTTTGTTATTCCCAACTAATGGTGGTGAATAGCAAATGTTAGTGGAGCATTTTGTGACCGCCCTATTCTCCAGTGTTCTTTTATGTTCTAAACTTCAAGTTACATCTAAAAATATATATTGGATTACTGTAACTACAAACCGAAGAGGCAGCAAACATGCTCAGAAGAGCTTGCCAAAACCTTGCTTCTAAGAGCCTATTAAGGAGCTTAAATATTTATTTTGGATTATGCAGATAAAGTTTATAAACACGATTGTTAAAAAATAATGGGGCTGAGCAAGCCTATTTCTTTCTTCACATTTCAGTAGAGGGAATAAAACACAGCTTGTCTAAGTCTCCACCCTGCTGGGTGTGGCCCGTTCCATATTTTATGCAATCCAAAATGATGCAGAGCAGGAGCTTAACCCACAGTAACTCCTCAGCAAGAGCCAATATCCACCTGGTCACTTTACCAACACCATCTCCGTGAATCTCACAGCAATCCGGAACCATTAACCCAGACTCATTCTAAGTGGCATGGCTTGGGTTTGAATTTGTAACTGACACTTTGACCATCCCCTCTACCCCCCCACCATCCCATCCCCCCTGCTCTTCCATGCCTTTACCCCCCACAACTGTCTCCTGATGTAGTAATAGAACTGGCACAAGAACTTTGCTTGGCAGGATCTGCAGTGCTCAGCTCCAGCCCAGGGCCCCTATGGTTTTCCTGCTGGGAATAAGAACAGCAGAATTCCAATTCTAGCCCCCCCTGTTTCTGCAAGCATGACCAAGTCACTGTCCTTGAATCTCATTTTTTTCTAAGTTCTTTTTAAAATTTTTGATATTTTATTTTTTTATTAAAATTTTTATGTTTCTTAAATAATTTTTCAGTCGGTCTTAATCTCCTTTATACCCGCTTCTCCTCGGCCCCTCCCACAGGCCTCTCCCCAGAGTTCATACTTTCTGTCATCTGTGCTGGGGTCCATTGCACCAAATTACTCTCCCCTCTCACCCCTCAGTGCCAGCTCCTCCCCTGAGCTCTAGTCAGCCTATCCGGAGTCTCTTCTCTAAAGAAGGCCAGGTCTTTCTCACCTGACCACCATCTGCTGCCAATATTTCCTCAGCCAAGGTTGGGCTCTGCTGCCCATTTCTGCAGTTCTGTGCTTGGTTTTGTCCAGTTGAGCTTGCAAGGGTCTCGTGCAGGCTGATACCTACCAATGTCTGTAGGTTCATATGAACAGGGTCCCATGAGCTTGTAGGATTCATTTCCATTTGGAAACAAGAAGCAGTACCAGACAGGAGAAACCTTCCTTTGATTTGTTGGCAGGGTAGTCCAAGAGACTCCCAAAATTACACAGGGTAGAGAAAGATGCAGTACATGTATGGCAGAGGCATGAACTGGGGTGGGGTGGGGGCAGGAGAGGGGAATGTGTCTAAATTGAATGGAAAGATAATATAAAAATACACAAATCATCAATAAAACTATTTTTTAAGCCGGGCGTGGTGGCGCACGCCTTTAATCCTAGCACTTGGGAGGCAGAGGCAGGTGGTTCTCTGTGAGTTCAAGGCCAGCCTGGTCTACAGAGCGAGCTCCAGGACAGCTGGGGTTAAAGAGAGACCCTGTCTCAAAAATACAAAAAAAAAAGTTTTTTTTTTAATTACACAGGCTATTGCCACAGCCCTTGATTGCCTCCCAGAACCTGAAGATAAGACCCTATTGCTGAAGACAGGACATACTTGGAAGACTGGATCTTGAGCAATGGAGCTGGAACTGACCTGGAAGCCACCTCCCCTGAAGGCCAGCTCTCATAGCTGTGGAAAGCACTATGCAAGACCACTAAGGGAGATCATCAGTCAATGGTCCAACATATCAGCCTCAATGGTCCAACATATCAGCCTCAAGACCAAACATCCGCGTCAATAACCAGCACAGCATATGACATCATTACAGTAGTGGCATTTTCATCTTGGGGAAAATCAATGGCTGACCAACTGGACCTAAAGCCCACTCAGTAGTAGGAAACTCATGTGTGGTATTGTTAACATAGCCAGATGCACACAACTGCAGAGGTCGTAGATCTTAGACAACTCCCCAAGGTTGATACATCCCTAGGCTAAGGTAACATTTTGCTAACTACAAAAGAAGTAACCTTATATTTACAGACGAATGTCCAAGACACCACTCAGAAAAGAAGCTTATTCTTCACCAGATGAGAACAGTACAGAGTCCCACAGCTGGACACACACAGACATGGTCTATGTGTTGCTCATGCCTGGGTGACACAACTACAATACAACCTCTACACATAAGACCCAAGCACCATAGAACAAGGACAGAAGAAGGCATTGACTTCCACTTAAATCTCACTAAGGAAGCTTCTCCATGCAACAGGAGGCTAAGAACTCAAAAGGGCATGAATGGCCAAACCATGAAGATTAGGAGTCTACAGAGCATGGTTTCGGGGACAGGCTGCCTATATTCAGCTCTGTCCACCCAGGGCTCAGGGAACACTGTGGAAGAGGGGGCAGAAAGATTGTAAGAGCAGGGAGGTGATGCAAGACCAAATGGAAATGAATCCTAAATTCTTTATCATAATGTATTTACTGAATATTTACTACGGCACTTGGGGTTATGATTTAATCTTCACAAAAACCTTATAAATTAGATTCTATTACTGCTCTCATTTTATAAGGGGGAAATAAGTCTTGAAGTAACTCGGTGATTTGCCAAGGTTACAGAGTTACTGTCAGAACTGAATTTAAACTCAGGTCCGTGCTTTGTGTAGATGTCTAGGGCCTACTATGGCTCTCTTGATTATACTCTTGTTATTATAATGAGTTAGCTGACACATGTTGCAAAGACTTTGTAAATATTAGGCATGAAACGCATACTAGCTGGCTCTGGTTATGATGTTGCAAGAGGCCGTCAACTGGGGTTGGAGAGATGGCTCAGTGGTTAAGAGCACTGGCTGCTCTTGGAAAGGACCTGAGTTTGGTTCCCAGCTTCCACATAGCAACTCACAACAACCTATAACTCCAGTTCCGGGGGGACCTGACACCCTCTTTTGGTCTTTGCAGGCACATGCATGCGTACGGTTCACATTAACTCATAAAGGTACACACATATACACATAACTAAAAAAGTAAATCCGTGTGTGTGTGCATGTGTGTATGAATGTATGGCTTGCATGCATGTAAGTGCACCCATGTCATGCAATGTCTACAGAGGCCAGAAGATGGCATCAGATCCCCTGGAATTGGAGTTATGGATGGTTGTTAGCTGCCATGTGGTTGCTGGGAAACAACCTGGGTCCTCTGCAAAAACAGCCAGTGTTCTTAACCTCAGAGCCACCTGTCCAACCCCAATAAGTCTTAATTTTAGAAGGCTGTCAACTCTGTAAGAATAAATATCATCTAAAGAGAGGAGTCTAAAATTCTGGAGCTATACTGTGTTGCCCCATGAAACCAAAACCAGGCAGCCAAGATACTTGCATCACAGATGGTTCATTTACTCATATCCTTTTTGTTCTGCTCTAAGAAAATATCCTTTGTTCTGCAAGATGAAAATGTCTTTCTGAACAGCTTAATTATGGATTAGACTTGTCAATCTTAATAGAATTATGTCTGGTGTTTGAGGCTTCTATACACAGAAATGTGCTTGAAAGTAATTCCTTTCATTTCCTAAGCCTGTCAGTTAAACTTCTCTATCCACAGATAAATCCCTTAATTCTGTTCTTCGACTCACATTAGCCTGGCTCTGTCTACAGCTGTATATTGTGTCTGCCTAACATCACAGCTGTGTCATCTAATGACGTGGCCACCATACTTACAGTTCTGTCCAGACCAGTAGATTTTATGGAAAAACAATGAAGCTCCAGTATTTAAAATATTCACTTACCTTAAAATAATTGGCTTTTATTACTACAGAATGATTTATTTTTAATTGAAGTGTCTTTAGGATCCCTGCCCCCAAGGAATGCTCTTAACGGTGAGCACCTGAATTTGTTTTCTCACTGCTAAGTACAAATACCCAATAATAAGCAACTTACGCTGGAGGGGATATTTTGGCTCATGGCTTGAGGGTGCAGTCTATCATGGTAAGGACAGATGGTGGTGGGAATGATTCAAGGCTCTGGCAGCAGAATTATGAGGCTGCTTGTTCCCATGTTACAGGACCAGGAAATAGAGTCAGGGCAAAAAGCAGGGCAAGGGTAAAATCTCAAGGCTCATTCCCAGGGTCTCACTTCCTTCTGTGAGACTCCAGGTCCTAATGGTTCCACAAGCTCCTTAAACAGTGCCACCAACTGGGGACCACATGAGCCTTTAAGGAACATTTCATAGTCAAACCCTAACAACAGCCTTTTCAGATTATTCCTAAGGACTTGCTGAAGAAAGTACCAATCTATATAGGCAAAACATGGAAAATTAGCCCATGCTGGAGAAACTTTCATCATGAAATAAGTAATTAGAATTTCGGGTAAGAAAATATGTAGGAGTGTTTCTTGGTCATTTAAAATGGGGCAATTTTACCTTATACCGTTTCCTCTTATAGAATCATAATACTTCTTAACAAAGTTAAAGTTCTGGAAAATGATGAGGTAATTAAGTTCACTAGACATTTCCCAAACTTATTTGACCACAAACCATCTTTCCCAAATAACAATAGCATACGACAGAATTCATGTTCTGGGAAAGTTTGGTAAAGGCTATTATGACTGATTTTGAAATAAAAATGACTGACATTAGAGCAAAGCACTCCAACATGCAGAACACACTATGCTGAGAAAGTACAATAGAGAATATGATTTTTGTGCATTGATTCTAAAAGGAACTTGGTGATATGGAATGACAAACTGATACAAAACTCATAACATATTCTGAAAATCCTACAAATTCAGTGCTATTCATATTAGACCTTATTCTACAAAGAATTATAAGTTATAATATGAATGTAAGTGGCAAGATATGAATAAAGGATCAGGTAAACTGGGGCTGGAGAGATGGCTTAGCAGTTAAGAGCTCTGGCTGTTCTTGCAGAGGACCCATATGTGGCTAACAACTTCTGTAACTCCAGTTCCAGGGGATCCAACGCCCTCTTCTGGCTTCTGAAGGCATTGCAAAACACAGGTACACTTATACACATGCAGGCATAACACTCAAAAACATAAAATAGAAATAAATCAATTTTTAAAAAATGCAAAGAATCAAACCAACTGAGGTGATGGGGGTGCAGCTCAGGCGGTAGAGCATTTGTATAGCATCCCCGGAGCCCTGGGTTCCAGCACCACATAAACTAGTCATGTGGGTGGTTATATGCCTATAACCCCAGCACTTAAGAAGTAGAAGTGAAAGGATCAGAACTTCAAGGTCATCTTCAGCTACATAGCAAGTAAGACTAGTCTGGGATGCAGGAGACCCTGTTCCAATCAATCAATAATCAGAATAAGAAAGCCAAGTACATATTGAAGTGGAAAAATAAATATTAAAAAGGAGAGGCTAGCATAGATGCTATAAACAATTTTTTTTGGTCTTTTCGAGACAGGGTCTCCCTGTAGCCCCAGCTGTCCTGGAACTCACTCTGTAGACTAGGCTGGCCTTGAACTCACAAAGATCCGCCTGCCTCTGCCTCCCAAGTGCTAGGATTAAAGGCGTGTGCCACCACGCCCGGCTGCTATAAACAATTTTAAATTTAGTCCTGAGTTTCCTAGAAACCAAAGCAAAAAGGGATTTAGAAACATTTCCACAGTGCCATTATGATGAAGAAGAAAGCGGCTACAGATGCATAAGGAAAACATGGTTTTAGGGGGTGGAATTCTAAAAGAACGATTCAAAAAGAAGAATTTCATAGGAGACCTAATGACGTAGTGCTATCATTTCCCAAATATCATAAAAAGTTATGTTGTTAATTCTTAGAGCATTGCCAATGATAAATCTGAGAGCCAAATATTAAATTTCACAAAGTTAATGGGTTCCATTTGTCTATAGATAACTCAGGAAGACAAGTTAAAAATCTAATTAAGTCATGAGCACCCTAAGAAAAATTAGTTTTGTGGATCGCCATTTTAAGACTCAAACTAACAGGCAAGAAGAGATTATATATGCACTCTTTGTGGTTAAATAGTAATTATGGCTTACACAAAGAGCTCACTGGGCAGAGCAGCACTTTCTAAATATCCATCCACTTAATCATCCAGCATCTCTGTAAGGTTCATAACATTGTGCTCTTTATTTTACAAATGAAGAATTGCAGCCCCAAAGATAAAGTCCTCAAGGTCACGTAGCTAGTACATTGTTTATTGTGGCTGGCTAGCATTAGCAGTCAACTCTCCACAATGTTGACAGAGAAATGGGCCTGATGGAGAAGGGGACAACACAGACACTGCAATCAGCAGAGTCAGAGTGTAAGCCATTATCTTTGTATCCTAGATGCAGAGACTGTGTGTCAGTCAGGATCTGCGATGCTTAATATTGACTGTTGAGTTGACAGGCTCTCGAATCTCCTAGGAGACAAGCCTCTGGGCGTGACCAAGAGGGATTGTCGACAGTAGGTTAGCCTCTGGGCATGCCTGTCAGAAATTACCTAGATTAGGTTAGGTTAGTTGAACTGAAAAGCCTCACCTTAACTGTGGGTGGCACCATCCCATGGGTCCTGGACTGAATGAAAAGGAAACGATAAGCTGAGCACCAGCATTCATTACTCTTCGTTTCCTGACTGTGAATTCAATATGACCAGCTTCATCCCCACCATGATGGACTGTCCCTCCAACTGTGAGCCAAAATACTTTCTCCCTTAAATTGCTTCTGTCAGGGCATTTTATTACAGCAACAAAACAAGCAACTAATAAAGGGTCCAAACTGGAAAATGAACCTCTGAGATTTTAAATCAGAGGGGATTTTAAAACAAGAAACTGGTTACAACAAGGAGTGCTAAGAATCCGCCAGGAGAACTAGAGGCAGCCTGAAGACTGCCCCCGCTGGTAGAAAGAAGGCGGTGGTCTTAGAAGCCTTCGGGCGGGGTCTCCTGCAGAAACTGAAACCACGGCATGCCCTGGGAGAGCCACATAGAAGCTGCTAGAACCCTACCTGGTCTCTCCTTTGTCTCCTTTCTAATTTCTCACTGGCAGAATGCAGCTAGAATTCTACCAAAAGGAACATGCATCACCACCCCCAACACCATGAGGTTGAGTCCTCCTGTAACAGAGGGCTGAACTCCAAAAGGTTAAGGAAGAAATATAAAAACAAAATCAAGACTGGCTGAGGTGCTGACTGTACACATGTAAAATTTCCATCTTCCAGTAGTTGGAGCATATGGACCCAAATCACAGACTAATTCAATGCCTGCTCTCTAAATCCCTGATCCCTATATTAAGACAGAAATCCACTTGGGGCTTGTAAGAAAAAAAAAACACACACACACACACAAAAATATACTGTATTTTGCAGGTAGTAGAGCCATAGAATTGTTGCTTACAAGGAAGTACGTGTTGAAAATACAGATTCATAAATACAAGTAAATTAATTCCATGAAATTATGTTCAGCACTCTGACGCACAACTTCACAGAGATTCCGGGGTGGTGCGGCTGTGGCATCCTTGAGTCCTCCAAGGCCTTCATGGATGTTCTACTTTCATTTAAGCCCAAATGAGTCCATCATCCATGGGTGATCCCTGGTCAGAAAGATGGATATTGTGGGTCTGTGACTTGCGTTCAGCAGGAGTCTTGCTGCAGTGGGTAAGAAGATTGTTCTAACACTAAAGACCAAAGAAAGGATCTGCACAGGAGCATTGAGAGGTTTGGCTCATGAATTTCTATTAGAACATAGGCAGGAAGAAGGAGCTGCAGTCACACAGCATAACAAGTACTAATAGGCCACATGGGTCCAGATGAGCCTTTCAGGCAAGTCTCCCAAAGTCTAGCATTCCAAAAGGAGCCAGCCAGGATCTGGAGACTTATGTAGCTTAAGTGGTTCAGCATGGGTTGGTTTGCATAGGATGTCAATCCATAGACAAGCAGAAAGCCACTGTGTTGCAGAGGAACATACACAAAACCCACCACCAGAAGCTCATTCCTAAACCTCCTAAGGTTAAGATGTGTACATAACCAGTATAAATAGAAAACAAGAACCGCCTCAAACAGGAGATGGTGCTTAAGGACTCCGGGAAGAGAGAGATGGGCAAGACTTTGGAAAGGAGATGGACACTGGAGCTAAAGCTCGTATAGGTCTGACCTACAAGCAGGGATCCAGGTTCAATTCCCAGCACCCACATGGTGGCTAACGACCTACTATAACTCCAGTTTCACTGACACACATGCAGGCAATACAATCACATGCATAAAATTAAAAAAAATTTAATTAATTGTACTTCAAATTCATAGTTGGCTAAATCTTCAATGAAAATTTCCAAGAGAAATTTCAAATATTTGAGATAGATTCAAACCTTTTTAAGACAGATGTCTTAGAAGATGGTTGTTTTGTTCCATTTAGCCTTGGAAGAAGAAATACACCCGCCCCCCCCCCCCGCCCCCAAAGGATCATGTATTGAAGGTTTGGATCACAGCTTGTTGACCAATTTTGAGCAGAGGGGGAAACTTCAGGAGGTCAGGCTGTCTGAAGAAAGTAGGTCACTGGAGACAAGTCCTGGGGCTAGCTCTTGTCCTGAGTCCCTCTTTCTCTATCTCCTGTGTGCCACGAGGTAAGTTCCCTCTGCCACACATTTCCACCACAATGGTCTGCCTCCTCGTGGGCCCAGAATCAATGGGGCCCAAGACTGTGAATTGGAACCTTTGAAACTATGAACCAAAATAACTCCTTCCACCCTTAAGTTGTTTTCAGCTAGTGTTTTGTCACTGCAACAAAGACTGATGGTAAGCTCAGAGTCATGCTATTAATGCTGTGGTCCCCTGGTGACCACACAGCCTGAGCAGGGTGTAGAGCCTACACAGTCACTACATACACCATCCAGGTTTAAAGAGAACGTGCAGGAGAAGTCGTTAACAAGCAATTTTTCCTTATAGTGAAAGGGAGGCAAAGGGTATGTTACTTGTTTCAAGTTAAAATAATGGAGCATAAAAACGTTTCGTCTCATGCAATTATTTCTTCTTATGAAATAATTTCACGCTATGTGATTTTTCTGCCAATGTAAGCATTCACTAGTACATCAGCCTCTGACAAATATATTCTAACTTCAACAATCCGACCATTTAAAACAGGCATGAGAAAGAAATCCATTGGCCTGATATAACCGGAATTCTAATTTCAGATATCTAGGGCCTCACTAAGTGGTTCTCATAATGTTTATGGTTTAGGTTTTATATAGTCAGCAGTAAAATGGAGATTATCAATCTATTCTATGATGTTGCCATGAGAAATTAACTGACAAATTGTTATAGAGAAAAAATTCCAGGATGGTGGTTTAGCTCAGAAGCAGAGTGCTTGCCAAGGGTGTTTAAGGCTCTGGGTTCAATCCCTGGCATTGCAAAAGAAATTAAATATAGTGCTCGCTTCAGCAGCACGTATACTAAAATTGGAACAATACAGAGAAGATTAGCATGGCCCTGTGCAAGAATGACATGCAAATTAGTGAAGCATTCATATTTTAAAAAATTTAAATATAAAAAATTAAGCTGTTTATTAAATAATACTATTCATTTACTTCAGAACTCAATATATCTTTATTCTTAAACGCATATATAATTTTATGTTGATGAGGTTTGTGTGACATAGATCAAAGGTAAGGTTCAAATGCAATGAAAGAAAGAATTTGTTTGTTTGCAGAAATGCCAAAAAAAAAAATAGTGGGCTTGTCATGTTATTACCTAAAGCATTAGTAATGGGTTTCTGAAAGTGGACACAAAAATACAGAAAGATTTTTCTTTAGAAGAATTTCATATACATGGTCCACAACGATTCCAGTTTGACTCTCATAATTCTTATAGCTGTACTCTGTGATTTAGGTGTGGTTATGTCCGTCTGTCTGTCTGTCTGTCTGTGATCTTGGGCTACATCCTGGCCCTATTCTGGTGTTTTAACCTATTATAGTTTACAAAAAAGGAGAGTAACGATCTAACCTGTCTTGTAGACATTAAGAGCAAACAAAATAATGCATGTGGAAATTCTTTGAAAAAGCCAAAGGCCAAAGGCAAATGTGAATTTAACACCAACCTAGAGTTACATAGTGAGATTCTTACTTACAAAAGGGCCTGAACTTTCTCAACTTTTCTGTTTCTGACTTCAAGGCTGGAGAAGGCCTTCCCACTTCCTTTGGAACATAGTCCAAACCAGAGACAAAGCATCTGTATTAGTCAGTTTTCTGTTGCTGTGATAAAGCACCATGACCAAGGAACTTATAAAAGGAAGAATTTATTTGAGCTTACAATTGGCGGTTCCAGGGAATTAGAGTCCATTGTGACGGGAGGTGTGGCGGCTGGATCTGGAGCAGCAAACCGAGGGTCACATCTCGCAAAGATTGCACAGGAAACAGAGAGAGAGCAACTGTAGACCACGAGGCTTGTTAAAACTCACTAAGCCCTCCTTAAAAATAAAAAAAAAATGAAAAAAAAAAAAACTCACTAAGCCCTGCCCCCAGTGACACACTTCCTCCAGCATGGCCACACACCCCAAGACCTCCAAAACAGCACCACCGACTGGAGACAAATGTCTGAATACCTAGAGCCTATGGGGGACACTCATCCAAAGCACTACAGCATCTCACTTGGACTTTTCTCCTACTTCAAGCATGTGGATTAAAAAAGCCTTTTGTTGGCAGGTTGGGAATTCATAAAGTTGAAAGGAGAAATCTGAATTCTACCCAAGTCAAGGATAGGAAGATGAGAATACTGATATCACTTCTCTGGTCTCCAAAGGTACTAAAAACAACTACAATCACACAAACACTTAGACCCCTGTGTGGAAGCAGGTTTAGTTTGAGACTGTATGAGACAGAGATGATATGATGCTACCTAAAGTCAATCTAGAGTCACAACCATCGAAACAGATGATACATGGCTTTTTGCAAGCATAAGAGATAAATGCATGAATGATCTTGCCACCCTGGAGACTTGAGCTTCATGAAGATTCCTTCACCTGGAAGATTCCTGTCTCCTGGCTTTATTGTCTTGTTTTACAGAGGTCTTTTCTAGGGATGTCTTCCCAGCCAACAGCACCAGGCCAGAGTAAAAACAGACCATTTTGTACTTTTCCATCATAAGCATTAATTACTGAGATCTCAATTCATTATTTTGACTGTTTAATTGTCTATTGTGTTCCACCTGCTCTCCAATTAGGACAGGGAAAGGCTTGATTTCATAACATCCCCAGAGTGGGACAAAGTGCATAGCTCAGAGAAGGGTCTATATTAAATATTTATTGAATAAGTGATGGAAGAAACATGATCTAAAAAGAACTCTACAGCAGATTATCCCAGCTCACAAATCATTTCTAAGTAGGCACATTTATGCAAATATATATAAACCCTTAATTAATTATTATTCAGGGAGGACTTATTACAAATGAAGGGAAGCCCTAAAATGAGGATGTAATAGGAATTATAATATAGCATTGATAATAAGGAGCCATGCTTTACAGCCTGAGTAAGAGGTTCTTACAGACTGGATTGTTTACAAGATCCCAATTGCTCCCACTTGCACATTTTGGAAAAGGGATATGAAAGGTTAGGCTGCTGTGTCTGCGGCATGAAGGCCTGGGCCCACGTCAGCAGTCAGGGAGGGATTTCCTTCTGAGGCACTGTGATGTGCTCAAATAGAAAGCTTCATGATGGAATCGCTTGGTTTTCCTCAAGCTATCAGGACAGCTCACAGGGACACAGGTAAAATATCAACCTGTTCTGTTTACCTCTGTTCTGAAACGTTGAAAAGTATGACTACTTTGGCATTCATTCTTTCAGGACAAGGAAGTCTTCAAAACTATCATTCAAACACTGCAGCAAAATAAAGAAGTTAATTTAATTGTTTTTTTTTAGCCAGAATCTTATTATCTAGCCTAGATCATCCTTGAACTCACAATCATCTCAAATAGGACTGTAAGCATATACCACCATGACCAGCTGGGCACCTGTTCTTAATGTGTATGTGTGTGCATGTTTGTGTGCACACATGTGCATGGAAGTAGAGGTTAATGTCAGGGGTCCTCCTCAGTTGTTGTTCACCTTATTTTTTTTTTTTATGTGTATGAGTGTACTGTCTGCATGTAGGTTGGTGCACCTGTGTCGTGCAATGCTGTGGAGGTCAGAAGAGGGCTTTGGATTCCCCTGGAACTGGAGTTCAAGACAGTTCTTAGCCGCTGTGTGGGTGCTGGGAATAGAACCCGAGTCCTCTGCAAGAGCGGTTGGTGCTCTTAACCGCTGAGCCATCTCTCCAGCCCCTGTTCACCTTATTTTTTTTAATTTTATTTATTTCTGTATGTGTATGAATGTACTGTCTGCATGTAGGTCTGTGCACCCATGTCGTGCAATGCCGAGGAGGTCAGAAGAGGGTCTCGGATTCCCCTGGAACTGGAGTTCTCCTGGAATTGGAGTTACAGATGGTTTTTAGCCGCCATGTGGGTGCTGGGGATCGAACCCGGGTCCTCTGCAAGAGCAGTCGGCGCTCTTAACCGCTAAGCCATCTTTTTAAGACAGGCTTTCTCACTGAACATGGAGCTTACAGATTCAGCCACAGTGACTGCCCAGCTCTGTCTCCACCTCCTCAGCACTGGAATTGCAGGTACTCATTTCCATACCCAACTCAGTTCTTCACGTTTGCTTTACAAGAGCTTTACCAACTAGGGCCACCTCCCCAGCCCCTCAAGTTCTTAAATCTTATCAAGCTACATTCCAGTGGATGACACTTTTGTAGACAGTCACCTTTCACTATCTGTTTTTTCCTCCTCTCACACTCAATTATTAACACAATTCTGTACAATTTTTAACAAAAAGCCCTGAGACATTTCGCCCCTATGGAATGTATAATTGAATTCTATCTTGGTCACTAAGTGGCTTCTCCTATTCATTTGTAATGTTAGATATAAAGAAAGAATGCTGAGCAATGCTGACCATGGCTCCTCTGAGGGTTTAAAAGCTATACGATTTCTTTTTCTTTTTTTTTCCTTCAATGGGTTGTACACAATAAATTACACTGCAAATAAAAATACATTAAGTGAAACGAAGAGATCTGAGAATAAGGGCACCAGTTTCCGAAGAGGGGTCTGGTGAATGATGCTCCAGGACTATCAATTTAGAAAGCAAAACATTTAGCAATCCATTCCATACTCACTTTGAAGACCTCATTCTTTGCTTTCATACCACACCTGTGTTCTTTAACTGTGTCCCAATATTCTGCAAATGAATTCTAACTCACTAAAAGCAGACAGAATTTAAGTACTGTTGTGTAGGGCCATGGTGATGGCTCAGCAGGTAAAGTACCTGCTACCAAGCCTGGAGACATGAGTTCCATTCTCAGGACAGAAGGAAAGAACTGACTCCCAGAATTCACCACCCCCAACACACACGAATTAAATACATAAAGTGTAATTTTAGAAACAAGTTGTTAAATGCTCTTGTTTAGTAATTTCAAAACACCAAGCAGGCCACTCCATTTCCCCAGCCACGCTAATCTGCCACGCCCTTTTGTCTACTGCCACTGCTGCCAGAAACCTTTTAAATTTTAATCTCACACCCTAAAATCCTAAAGAAGGCCTTGCATTTCTTTCAGTTTGCTACTGCAAACCCATCTCAAGCTGTGAATTGCGTTTATCCTGGAGACTGAAAGGCACCTGTGTTATTTTTGCTTTGGGAGAGTCCTGAGGAAGAAATTTACCATTCCCTTCCTTCTGTAAAACCCCCTACTCTGTTCATTCTGGGGGTCGCTCCATACTTGAGAGACATCAGTTTTTAAATATTTTGTCTATCATGGTGACCCCCTCTCACGGCTCCCTGGATAGAGAACATATTCAGTATAAATTTTCAGTGCGAATCCAGCAAAAGAATGGGTGAACAGAGGAGTAATTCAACTTCCACTGCATCAAAATGAATTATGTGTCTCTTAGTGCAGGTTGAGAGCACTAGCAAACTTTAAAGACTAGAGGGTGAGCCTCCCCACAGATCACCGCCAGAGAAATGCTTTGGCTTCACAAGAGCTTAGAGACACCTTGCGCTCAAGGAAGTTACAGTCTCTGTCTGTGTGACACCTAGAAGCTTCTCCCTGACGAGCAAGCATGAGGCCAAGCAAGGACTCCAGCACCAACCGAGCTAGAACGCTTTCATTTAGGCCCGCAGTGGCCGGCTCAACCCAGCCCCGCTCTCCCATCCACTTTCCTTGGTTCATTTCTCTATTCCGGGTAGAAAGCCCGTACTTGAGTCTTGGGTTTCTGTAAGTTCCTTGGCTTTAACTCCTTTCTCACAACGACCTTGAAATTTCCCTATTAGTGTTCCTCCCTCCTGTGTGGCAGAACGGTGTGGGGAATGACAGCCTGCTTCTTCTCGAAGTGGCTTTTCCAGGCACTCTACCAACCAGCAGATGCGCCCATGGGACCTCGAAACTACCCTCCTTCCTCCAGTGCGCTTTGAGGGGCTTCCCGGGGCGGGGAGGGGCAGTGACTTCAAGGCAACGAAAACTCCGTTCCGAGTGCTAACAGGAAGCATAGACTTCTTTTAAAAGACAAACTTCGCAAACAATAATAACCTTGACAGAG
The DNA here is from genome assembly GCA_009823505.1 of Rhizomys pruinosus. NCBI lineage: Eukaryota > Metazoa > Chordata > Mammalia > Rodentia > Spalacidae > Rhizomys > Rhizomys pruinosus. Next base: position 2,950,836 of record VZQC01012080.1, read on the forward strand.
ACCTTCAAATCCATACTCGGGAAACTTGCCAAACGCTGACAGCTGTTTCCACATGTTATTTGTGCTGCATCCCGCAACTCAAATCCCTGCTCTCTGCTTTTTTGGGGGGTGGGGGGATGGGGGGTGGGGACGGGGAGTGTCGAGTGAGCCTCCGGAGGAAAATAAGGGTCTTTTCTCTTCTCCTTGGTCAGCTAGAGTCACCTCCAGAGTGCTTCTCTGGCCCTCTGAGGCTACTTCTGTGGCAGTGACTTGTGCTTCAACGAATTTCCTTACCTGTTCTGGAGGTTTCCTGGGGTCCCCAGCCACCTGGATCTACCTGTCAGCAGAACTATGCATCGGTTCCCATTCCCCCAAAGTCCAGGATAGCAGTGGGGCCTCACCGGCCATTAATGGCCATCATCCATTTTTAATCAGAAAGATCACAAGAAAGATGGTAAGCGAAACCAGTCGCAAAGTCCATTTAAATAACATTCCTGGGGAAATCCAATCACTTAGAACTGAGACACCTACGCCAGTGAGAGCGCGCGCGAGCCCCCGCCCGCGTGGCGGGGAAGAGTGCGCCGGCTGAATTCATCAAGATCAAGGGGCTCCCGGGCGCGGAGCGGAGCTGTCTTAACCCTTCCGGCGCCGCGGGGTCCGGAAGCGCGGGGAGGAAGAGCTCGGCCGGCCACCGCCACGATGCCCACGGTGGCCCCGCGGAGGCCGCCTCCGCGGATCGGGCGACTGCGGACGCCTCGCGTGGGACTCGAGTGGCGGGGCAGCCGGGCTTGAGGTCGCAGGCTCGGAGCCGGCCCGGGCGGTGAGCAGCTGCCGCCTCCCGCAGCCTCGCGCGCCCCGGGCTCCTCCTCCCGCTCCGGCCGCAGGTAGCAGAGGCGGCGCGCGCGGGAGCCAGCGCCGCGCAGGCAGCGGCCACAGCGAGCCGAGCACCGCCGGCCCCCGTGCCGGCCGAGGTCCGCGCCCGCCATGTGGGGCCCCGGGGTCACCGCCGAGGGCCTGTCGCTGGCGCCCGCGCCGCCGCTGCTGGCGCTGCTGCTGCTGCTGCTGGCGCTCGTGGCGCCCTCGCGGGGCGGCGGGGGCTGCGCGGAGCTGGCGTGCGGGGAGCGCGAGCGCTGCTGCGACTCGGCCAACGCCACGGCGGTGCGCTGCTGCAAGCTGCCGCTGCACGCCTTCCTGGACAACGTGGGCTGGTTCGTCCGCAAGCTCTCGGGGCTGCTCATCCTGCTCGTGCTCTTCGCCATCGGCTACTTCCTGCAGCGCATCATCTGCCCCAGCCCACGCAGGTACCCGCGCGGCCAGGCGCGACCCGGCCAGGCACGACCCGGGGCTGCAGGGGGCGCGGGGCCACCGGGGACCACCGGGCCACCCGACGACGACGACGACTCGCCCGCTCTGCTGCGCGACGAGGCGGCCGCCGGCTCGCAGGACTCGCTGCTGGACAGTGGGGGCCGCGGAGGGGGCGGACGCCCGGCCCCCTCGGAGCACGAGCTGCGCGTGGTCTCCCCGGTCTTCCTCCAGCTGCCCAGCTACGAGGAGGTCAAGTACCTGCCCACCTATGAGGAGTCCATGCGGCTGCAGCAGCTCAGCCCCGCCGAGGTCGTGCTGCCCGTGTCGGTGCTCGGCCGTCCGCGAGGCGGCGGTGCCGGGGACCCCGACGGCGGCCAGGGCCGCTTCCCTCTCATCTGAGCGCCCAGAGCCTCTCCGGGACCTGCCGGACCTGGCGAGGCTGGGGGCTGCGGGTGGCATGCAATGGCTGGTGTGTCCGCGGCCGCCGCGGACTGCCTCTGACCCCGCCTAGCATCCCCGCGTCCCCCGTCGCCCCACGCCTAGGTTGGGGGCCAGTCTTCTTCCCCGGGTCGGATGTTTCTTTGGGCTCAAGGCTGGGGCGGATGGATGAGCCCCCAGCGCCACTTGGACCGACGTCCCCACCCTCTGCCATGCCTCTCGTCCCTCCTGTTTCCTCGTAAGTGCCTGCTTCCCGAATCCAGGAGGACACGTGAGCCCCTTGGTGCCTCGCGAGACGGGCGTTTGCTTTTTGGTTCGGAAGGAAAAAGCGCCTTCCTGCCTGGACTAGTCATGGTCTCCCAGGACAGGAGGGCGAAGAGCCAGCTATCCCCTATGGACCACGACCAATGAGTGCTACCTGCGGGTCTGGGGGAGCAGAGTTTGTCTGTGATGAGATCCACTCTTGAGAAGGAGCCAGAAATAGGCCACAGCCGACAGCTGACAGGTGGGGGTACCATGATGGATGGTTTAGTTGCTGCACTTGAGAGGAGATAGCAACTACTCGCTTCCAGACTGTATTCATATATAACGTGGTACCTACTGATGGACTTCTTTTTTTCCAGTAAGTTGGAAGGTGTTTATTTTGTCATTTATTTTTGTATTTTATCATGTATTGAAAGCACCAGGAAAATAGTTCGACAAATTGACAAGATAATCATGTTATCGCTTTTTTGTTTTTAGGCCAGTAGTGGTCAGGAAGTTACCCACATTCTGTCTTTATTGTTTAACAAAATGTTGGACATTATTTCATTAAAGGGGGAGAGCATGTGTGGTCAAACTGGAAACATATGTCATAAAAACATGAAGGATATCTTATTTTCAGTATTTGAGAATATATTTTATTTTTAGTACTGTGGCATAATATATAACTTTTTATATTAACTGTATACATTGTGTAGTCTGGCTCTTAATTGTATCATTCATCAGTAGATATATGTAAAAAAGAATTGATCCATATATGCCATACCTTAGGAGCAAGGTGTCCTGCCTGTACTTTCTTCCCCACTTTTCATTTGGGATACATTCCAAAGCATATTTCAAAACCTAAGAACTTGGGACTTGTAGTTTTTGTTTAAAGCCATAACTTTGCAGTAGTGTGCTACAGAAGGATTCACCCAACCTGTCTTTAAAAAGTAACAAGTGTCATTATACCAGTTCTACCGTTCTGTGACACTTCCTTTAAGCAAAAGATAGTTAGACATATTTTAATGCATAGTGTATAATGTACATATAACACTGCCTATGTACAATATATACATTATATGCCATATGCCAGCTTATGACAAGTGAAAGGAAAAAGGAAAACAAATGCAGAGTTCTCTGCAGAAGTGTAAAGATTATCAGTCATCAAGAAAGATTATCCAGGTCTGGGGAAGAAATGGTTTAGCAGTTAAAAAACTGTTCCTGCTCTTGCAGAGGAACAGGATTTAGTTATGGACACCTACATGGCAAATCACAACCATCTGTTCCAGGAGAATCGGGTGCCCTCTTCTGGCCTCCTTGGGCATTGCACCCATGTGATGCACATACATACATGCAGGTGAAAATTCATACATATAAAATAAAAATAAATAAAATCTTTTATTTAAAGGAAAGACTATCCACATAAATCTAGAACATTGTTCATTCCTATGAGTGAAGTTGGAAAATCCTAAGAAATATTAAAACTTCTGACTTGTATTGGAAGAAAATTGATTTGATTACTTTTAACTTTTAACATCTGATTGGAAAAGTCTGACAGTCATGGGGAATTTTTTAATGTCTGAATTGTAATGAAAGAGAATGGTTTGCTTTCAACATCTAAAACCTAATGATCCTATCATTAAAATCATCTGAAGTGCATTAAAACAGAAAAACACTAAAAATCTTTCTCTGTGCATTTTTTTCTTGTTTTATTTTTTTCAGACAGGTTCTTTTGCTGTAGTCAGGGTTGGCCTGGAATTCATTCTGCAACCCAGGCTAGCTTCAAACTTGCTTCAGTCTTCCTGCCTCAGTCTCCCAAGTGCTAAGATTATATGTGTGAGCCACCATACTCTATTCTCCTTGTACAGTTTTATCAGATTTGTGACTATAAAGTAGCACCTTAAAATATATGATGAAGTATATATATCTTATTTAAATCAACTTTAAACAAAAGCATTATTAGTTGAGACTATTAATTGGAAATGATACAAGATTTAATCAAACATAATTATACTAAGTAATCACATGTTAATATGACTCATATCATAAATTTGTATTATATGTGGCTGCCAATATTAGTACCCACCAAACAAACTAAACTATAATGGAATTAATACAGGAAATGAGCTTAATTTTAGGGCACATATCTTAGCCAAATGCATTTGAGAGTGCCATGTTTTCCAGTACTGAGCCTTTTCTCCTAATCTCCAAATGTCATATATATTGTGGATATAAATATATATATATATATATTCTCATGCATAGTCATCAGTTGAGTAAAAGCAACTTGTTATTGGAATTCAAGATCTTAACCAAAGGGAAAATGTCTTCTTGAGACATTTAAAAAAACTGTAAATCGCCGGTGGGTGGTGCACGCCTTAATCCATAGCACTTGGGAGGCAGAAGGCAGGTGGAGCTTTGTGAGTTCAAGGCCAGCGCTGGTCTACAGAGCAAAGTTTCAAGGCCAGCGGGCTACAGGGAGACCCTGTTCTTGACAGTCAAAAAAAAAAAAAAAAGAAAAAAAAACCGGTTTAATCACCACATGCATACTACAAATGCAGGGCTGCTTCAACCATGGACGATAGCACTGGCAATTACACCAAGGGGGCATGAAGCATGTACTATATAAGGAAAACGAGATTCAATTGTAAAGGCAGAAGGGAATACTGAGGAAACTAGCAATTTAAAAAGCAATATGCTAAGTAGCTTAATGTTGTCCTTTTGTGTATACAGTTTCTCTCCAGTGGAATTAACAAAGGAAACCATCCAGAGCTGAAATTGATATGTTAAAAACATGAATAGGGTGTACAGATTTACCCAATGTTCACTGACTTTTCATGAATTGTAAAGTTTGGATTTTCAGCTTGAGAGAAACAATGATATGTATTGAATTTCTTTTTAAAATTTTCTTTGATGATTTTTTTTTTTTTGGTCTTTTTGAGACAGGGTCTCCCTGTAGCCCCAGCTGTCCTGGAACTCACTCTGTAGACCAGGCTGGCCTTGAACTCACAAAGATCTACCTGTCTCTGCCTCCCAAGTGCTAGGATTAAAGGCGTGCGCCACCATGCCCGGCTTGATGATGTATTTTTATTTCAGGTGTATGAGTGTTGTGCCTGCATGTACATAAAAGTGCACTGTGTTGTGCCATGCCTGCAGAGGACAGAAGAGGAACTGGAGTTACAGTTGGTTGTTAGCTGCCGTACGGGTACTGGGATTTGAACCTGTCTTTTGCAAGAGCAGCCAGGGCTCTTAAGCAGTCTCTCTAGCCCCCAGCTGAATTACTTTGTAACAAGCCTTAACCATCTTTCCAAAGTGGTTTCTGAAACCAGTCAACAGATCTTTAGGCAAGTTTATATCTGATCTTGTGGTTCATAATTCCTGTATTTGTCTTTCATCATTGATGAAAAAGCCAAGAAGTGATAGATGAAAGGAAGGTATTTTATCATCCAAAGAATGAAACAGCACCCAATGAACTGCAGGACCAGGCCATCCTTGTTTTTGTATGGTTAATCATACACAAAAAGTTATAGCACTCCTTTTTCCAATTGTGCCTATAAAAATCATCAAATGTCAAATAAAACCAGTATTCTAGTTACTCTTAAGTGCATACAGAGCCTAATGCTATTTATATACTCGTACTTACAGAATACCATGGGTGGTGTGGGGGAGACACTCAATGCTTGTCTGTAACCTAAACAGTGTCAGAGTTTTAAACATCTCTGTTGTTTTGATCTCTTACAATTCCTGAATTCTCTCACTGTGTTCTTCTCCTGATCCAGGTGTCAGAAGGCTTTCCTGACTTTATCTCCACTCAGTGCTTGCTGCTGTAACTTAACATCACTTTAATCGCAGCTTTGTCTTCTCATAGAATTCTTTTAATGAACCAGTGCCTCCCTTGCTTACTCTTTGCATCTGACTGCTGTAGGTTTCCATTTTAAACCAGGTATCTTTTTCCTCTTAATGCCATTAAAGAACTGTAACCCCTCTTTTTTTCCTTTAGTTTTTAATCTCTAGAACTTGTCTCTGTCACTGTGGGTAAAAGACGAGATCTTCACATTGCTCTAGTGAGAAATTTAATTTGCCTAAACCTCAAGTCAGTAGACCTTGACTTCTTACTGTCTCTTTATTGTTCCTCCCATAGATATTCTGGAAGGCACTGTCAGTACATCCCCATCTTTCTCCAGAAAACGTGGTTTCTGCTATGTTAGTGAAAAGAATTTGACCTTTGCATTCTCTTGATGACAGGGACCTTATTTTGGCCTCCACACATATCTGCTTGGTTTTCCTCACCATCATCTTCAGGTTCGCTGTGTGCATTGTTCTGGGTAAAGGTAAAGCCCTCCTTGCTTACAGAAACTCTATATGTTGCGCTAGATTAAAGTCCTGTCCTTCTGTACTTGTAGAACCTCAGTGATACCTTGATTTAGAATGCATGCTTCTCGATATTCTCCATGGGCTGCCCACAGTATCTGTTTCACTGGGTAGACAAGTTACCCTAACTTCCTTTTCTGCTTCCACGAGCTCTTAAAGTTATAATGACTTCATTAAGACTTTTAGCCGAAGAAATTTTTTTGGGGCTGTTTTTGAAACAGGGTTTCCCTGTAGCCCCAGCTGGCCTGGAACTCGCTCTGTAGACCAGGCTGGCCTCGATTTCACAGAGATCCACCTGCTTCTGCCTCCCAAGTGCTGGGATTAAAGGCGTGGCTTTAATTGTTTGCCTTTTCATTGGTCACATTTGTCGCATCAAACAGAGGGTCAGAACCTTCCAGATTTCCTCAGTTGTTCTTCAGCTCGTGTGTGTTTCATCTTCCATATAGACAAAAGATGTTAAGCTGATCAAAATTAATTTTGATTTTTTTTCTAGGTCTTAAAAGTGTCTTCTCTTGATTTATAGATTGCAGTGTGGATTCAAACTGCTCATCGATTTCTCCTATCTCTCAATGTACATAGTCTTTGTTGAGCTCTGAGCTGTCACACCTCGGCAGCTTCATGTCAGTTTTACCTCTCCTACATGCTTCTCTGTCTGCTCCAGTGCTCCATCCTCCATGCTTCATCCTTGACAGCTCCACCCTGAATTGCCTTTGCTTGTGTCTTTTCTGTTGACAGAAGCAGCCTACTACCCTTGCTGTATTGTACCAGTCCTGTATTTGTAAGCACATTCTCTCACTCACTTTTTCTTGGAAATTAAGCTCATTTCTCTGCGTCCATCTCTATGCACTGAATAGACAAGTGTTTACATTTTGTAAATTCTAATTTTGGGGATGATCTGTTTTTTGACTAACACTGTCAAGAAGGCAATACACTATATACCTCAGAGACTCTGTTCAGTGTTAAGTATTCTCTACACATTATTTCAATCATCAAATAGCCTTCTATGGTAAGTATTCTTTCTACTATACAGATAAGAAAACAGGCTTAGGGAAGTTAAATACTTTATGGCCAGATTTACCAAGGCAGGTGAACTGGACAGCCCAACTCTAAACTATTTTCCCATATGAAATCTTTTTTTCTTTTTCTTTTTTTCTTTCCTTTGAACACATAAGGTTGACACAGGGGGGCGATGAGATGATTCAGTGGGTAAAGTACAAGCCTAGAAACCTCAGTTCAATCCCTGGAACCCAGGTAAAAATAGGAGAGAACTGACTCCACAAAGTTGTCCTCTGGCCTCCATATGTGGGCCTCTATGCCTGCACCCCCCACCACCACATACATCACACACACACACACACACACACACACACACACACACACACACACACAGTGGGAAGAGTCAGAGACTGGGATACTAAATCTTGAGGCTGCATAGCTGGACAAGCTCTGAGTAAAGGCAAGGTTGAAGCAGTGGTCTTAGAAGTGGGTCCTGGGAAATGGACAGAGGAGGGGATGGATTGCTGGGAAAGTACGGGTCAAGGCCAGCAGAAAACAGCAAGTCCAGTATCAAGGACAAATGAACTGGGCCAAAAGACTATAAAAACCCATTCAGACAGGGTAGAACCTGCCAGACAGAGGCTTTTATATCAAACAAGAAGGCTTTTATATGAATATTTCTGATTTTTAACCTGAAAAACAAATCCTAACCTTTACCCTGACTCTAGGAAATAATTATCTTTTAATATTTAAAAGAAAAACTTGTAGAAATAGAATAGTACTATTTCACAGGGCTCCAGAAGACACACCTCACCCATCCACCTTTATATTCATCCTCTGTGTAACTTACAATGAAACTGATTTAAGGATGTTTACAGAAAGCACATTCAAAAAAGAATCTTCAAAAGTAGATGAAAACCTAGGGCAAATGGAAAGTAAGAAGGTCAGGCCTTATCTTAGTTCTGGGTTTTGTAGCAGAAAATACAAAGGATGCAAGTTATAGCTAAGGAGTTTACAATATTGAATAAATAAAGCCCACGTTTGCAGTTCAGGAGAATCAGGCGATCTGGGTTCTGAGAGCAAGAGGAAGGCTCTGTAGATTTCCACAAAGAAGATACTGTAGAGTCAAGAGTGATGTGCACAACCATCACCACACTAAGCCCATCCTTAGGGCCTCAAAACTAAATCCTCACTATAGACCAGTGTTGTAAGATGGACTCTGGCTGCAGAGGACATCGTTTCTCAAGAGATTTTAATCAGTCTCCAGGAACTCCAACTCTGGATATTTTGGTCCAGCCCCCAAGCACATTTTATTTCAGAGTTATCTACGAAGTGATGTAGATGATTCTGTAACTTTCAAATCATTCCCCATAAGCAATACTCCTGTCAGCCTCTATAAAAGTCATTTTTGTTGGCTTTACAACACTCACTAGAGAAAATTCCATTTTAAAATCCATCTTAAGCCAGGCGGGGTGGCGCATGCCTTTAATCCTAGCACTCGGGAGGCAGAAGCAGGTGGATCTTTGTAAGTTCAAGGCCAGCCAAAAAAAAAAATCCATCCTTTATCCCACTACTTTTTTTTCTTTTATATTTTTGAAACAAGTCTATGCTTCACTTCCCAGTGCTGGCTTAGGCATGAACTGCCACACCTGGATACAGTCTAGCATTTAATGTTAGGCATACGAAGGCTATTGGCCTATGAACTTTGGCTTAAAATTTCTTTAGAAGAAACATGTTTATATCTAAAATACAAATTTATATTAAAAATATAAATATGTTTATATTTGTTTACTCATCTCCAAGCTTCAGATAGTTCTGGTAGAGCCCTAAATGACTTGAAAACAAGAAAATACACTTCAGGTATATGACTGCTTCTGGAGTGATTTGTTTAAAGCCTCTATTTTGATGAAAACATTATCAAGATGGAGATAAGATTAAAATCATTTTATATTGAGCATTCTAGAAAAGAATGTTACAATAATTTCCATCCAATTATAGTGTTTTCTACACTAATATATAGTGTTTTAATATTACAAGTGTTTCACGATAGATTATTAGAGTATCGGAGAGTTTTCAATAACCTAAAATATCTGAGAATATCTGAAAAGTCTAGTTGTTCCAAATTATACTGAAATGGGTGTTTAAAAATATTTTATTATTTTAATTCTATGTGTATGAGTGCATTGGCTGCCTGTACGTAAGTGACTCATGTCATTTGGTGCCCACAGAAGATGGCGTTGGATCCTCTGGAACTGGAGTTACAGACGGTTGTTAGCTGCCATGTAGGGGCTGAGACTTGAACTAAGGTCCTCCGTAAGAGCATCAAGTGCTCTTAACCACTGAGCCATCTCTCCAACCCCTGAAGTGGGTGTTTTGAGAGTCTATCCTGAGCTGGCTCCATGGGTAAAGGCATGGTGACCTGAGTTCGATCCCTAAGACTCACATAATGGAAGGAAATAACCCAGCTCCCCAAAGTTGGGCTCAGAACTCCACACGTGTGCGTGCACATACAAGGGAAGGAAGGAAGGAAGAAAGGAAGGAAGGAAGGAAGGAAGGAAAGAGAGAAAGAGAAAGAGAGAAAGAGAAAAAGAGAAAGAGAAAAAGAAAGAAAGAAAGAAAGAAGAAAAAAGAAAGAAAGAAAAGAAAGAAAGGGGAAATGTGTTTAAAGCTCACTACATTCAAAATACTATGCAGAGCATGGTGAGCATGTGGGCACTGGGCCGCCCTTCCTAGACAATGATACTCCATCAGCCTACTCCAGGAAGAAGGGACAGAGCGGACAGAGTAGGCAGAGTACAAAGTGGCTTTATTAACAGCTATAAAACGTTAGGAGACAGGGCTGGAGAGATAGCCTAGCGGTTAAGAGCACCAACTGCTCTTGCATAGGACCTGGGTTCGATCCCCAGCATCCACATGGTGGCTGAGAACCGTCTGTATCTCCAATTCCAGGAGAACTCCAGTTCCAGGGGAATCCGACACCCTCTTCTGACCTCCACGGCACTGCATGAAACAGGTGCACAAACCTACATGCAAACAGTACATTCATACACATACAAAATAAATAAAATAAAAAAAAAAAAAGGTCAGGAGAGCCAGGCATGGTGGTGCACACCTTTAATCCTAGCACTTGGGAGGCAGAGGCAGGCAGATCTTTGTGAGTTCAAGGCCAGCCTGGTCTACAGAGTGAGTTCCAGGACAGCTGGAGCTACAGGGAGACCCTGTCTCGAAAAGAAAAAAAAAAAAAAAAAGGTTAGGAGAATCTCATAAATTTTCTGGTCCAAAAGACATTTACCAGTCTGTGAAGGTATAAAAATACTCAGGCTGAAGGTGAGAAGATAGGAAGGGTCTTTTCAAAGGAGCTGGGGCCTGGCCTTCTCTTTGGTATGTGATGATTTCCCCACAATTCTATCTGCAGGTCAACAATGGCTTTTCATAAATAACATAAATTCGTAAATTTGTGGACTTTTACTATCACGTGCCTTCTTTTGTGGTCTGTATACTACACTTCCAATTTCAGTCTTAATAAGAATTACAAAAGAAATGACTTAAGATATGTATGTATCTAAATAGGATTTATGTAACATACTTGCAAACGTTTTCATAAAGGCATAATACATTTTTTTTTATTTTATTTTTGTTTTTTTATTTTTTATTTATTTATTTTTTTGGCATAATACATTTTTATGTTGATTTCTGCAGCACTGGGGATCAAACTCATGGGCTCGCACAGGCTAGGAATATGCTCTAGCACTGAACAATATTCCCTGAATAAGGGCTGGAGAGATGACTCAGCAGTTAAGAGCACTGACTGCTCTTGCAGAGGACCCGGGTTCAATTCCCAGCACCCACATGTCGGCTAAGAACTGTTTTTAAGCTGAGCATAGTGTCACACGCCTTTAATCCTAGCACTCAGGAGGCAGAGGCAGGCAGATCTCTGTGAGTTCAAGGCCAGCCTGGTCTACAGAGTGAGCTCCAGGCCAGCTGGGGCTATAGGGAGACCCTGTCTCAAAAACGAAACAAAATATTCCCTAGATGAAAGGCATTCATTTTCTATATGTGCAAAAAGAAGTTTGGCATCCTTCTTCAATAGATACTTACTGTAATTTTTACTGTAGTACATTGTTTTAGTTTGCTTCTCCATTGCTGTAACAAAACACTCTGACCAATACCAAGTTGGGGAGGAAAAGGTTTATTTGGCTCACATCTCCCGGGTCACAGTTCATCACTTTGGGAGCTCAAAGTAAGAACTCAGGGTGGGAACCTAGAGGCAGGAGCTGAAGCACAGGCCGTGGAGGAACACTGCTAACTGGCTTGCTCCTCTAACCCATGCTCAACCTGCTTTTATAAACAATACATGACCACCTACCCAGGGGCGGCACCACCACAGTGGGCTGGGCCCTCTTGCATCACCAACAATCAAGAAAATACCCCACAGACATGGCTACAGGCCAGTCCAATGGAGGCAGTTCCCCATTAGAGAATTTCTCATCCCAGGAGTGTCAAGTTGATACTAAAGCTATCTATCACATATATCATACCCTAAAATGTATTTGCTATAAAGTTGTTTAAAACTTATCATAATTGGGGCTGGAGAGATGGCTCAGCAGTTAAGAGCACTGACTGCTCTAGCAGAGGACCCAGGTTCTATTCCCAGCATCCACATGGTGGCTAAGAACCGTCTTTAAGTTGGGTGTGGTGGCACACATGGTGCACTTACATACATGGTAAAAAAAATATCATAACTTGGGGCTGAAGAGGTAGTTCATCGGCAAAGCGCCTGATGGGTGAACACCAGGCCCTCAGTTGAGATCCCAGACCCTGTCTAAAAAGCCAGGCATGGTGCCACGTGCTGTGACCCCAGCCTTGGGGTGCAGGTGGGGGTATGGAGACAGATGGAACTCCCTGGCCAGTCAGCTTAGCTGAATCAAAGAGCTGCAAGTTCAATAAGAGACCTTTTCTGAAACAATAAAGATGAAGAAGAATCAAGAAGACACAGGGGGCTGGAGAGATGGCCAAGCGGTTAAGAGTACCGACTGCTCTTGCAGAGGACCCGGGTTCGATCCCCAGCACCCACACGGCAGCTGAGAACCGTCTGTAACTCCAATTCCAGGAGAACTCCAGTTCCAGGGGAATCCGACACCCTCTTCTGACCTCCGAAGCATTGCACGACACGGGTGCACAAACCTACATGCAAACAGTACATTAATACACATAAATAAATTAAAAAAAGAAGATACCAGACATCCACCTCAGCCTCCACACACACGTATGTGTACACACCACACAAACACACACACACATACATGAATAAAACCATAACTTCTGTTCTATACTATATACCACACTTTGTGACAAAACATTACTCTGGATCATTATAGTCCAGAAATTCCAGTCTGTAACTGGGCCAGATGGCAGGCAATCTGGATAAAGTCTTCTTTACTTGATATGTTTATAAAATACACAAAATGTTGATATATATGAAAAAAATTACCAAATTCTTAGAAAATGTATACAAGTTTTAGTGTTAAACTGAGAATGTTGTATCATCAATGTGATTTATGAGATTTATAAGATAAATTGCTGTTGGGTTTTACTTTTATTGAATATTTTGGGGAGGGTCTCGATCTTTAGCTCTGACCGACCTGGAACTCTTCATGAAGACCAAGCTGGCTTTGTGGCAATCACCCTGCCTCTGCCTCTCCAATGCTAAGGTTACAGATATGTGGTATCACACTTGGCTTAAATTTTTTTTAAGTGTAAGAATTGCCTATAAATACAATATTCAGTAGGAATGAGGTAAAGAATATGTCTGGTCCTTGCCCCTGCTTGACTGGCCATCTGGAAAACCACCCCCAGGATTAGCAGGCTAGAACTTGTAGCCACCTGAACTCGGGGTAAGTGGAGTTGGAGACTGAACTCATTTGCCTCTGTAATAAAACCTCAGTTAAACACAGCAAAGCCCTAAGGCCACTGTAGCTGAGTGAAGCTTCCAGGTTGGTGAACACATTTATGTGCTGTGCAGATGACGAGCAGATTCTACAAGGAGAGACACAGAAACTCTAAAGGGACTATGTCTCACCTGGGCCCCCACCTCTCATCTGCACCCCACCCACTCCCACCCTGAACTTGGCAGGTGTATTTCTCATATTTGGTTGTATCTTTCATGCTGAAACTGAAATTGTAACTACAGACAGTCTTTCAGTGAGTTTTGTGAAAAAGTAGCTAGCAAATTATCAAACCCGATGCAGTTTTGTAGAAATCCCTGAATTTGTAGGCAACCTGGCTAGTGAGCTGGGCAGTCTGTTTTGTGGGGGGTCCTGCCCTTTAACCTGTGGGATCTAACACACTCATTCACTCATGGTGATTAGCTTCATAATTGAATCATAGGATACCAGTTAGTATCAGAAAACTGTGGTTAGAACACATTCGTGCTAGGAAAGATGACTTGCTAGAATGGTCCTGGTTCATAGTAATGCCAGTTGCAACGGGAAAGGCTGATGTCACACCAGGAGACTTGGTTTCTGGACATTCAGTGTACGAAGGCACTCTCTGTTGCCAATCACCACACAAGTCTGCTTACTCAGTCCGCAGAGCTGGGGTTCCTGGGCTCCTGACTGGTGACGGCCTTCCTTCTGGGTGAATCTGAAGGCATGAAGGGCACCACGCAGCAACAGACAGGGATGTACATGTATGTGTGTGTCTTCTGGTCTCTGTCCTTCTCATAAAGCCACCAGAACTCTATCATGTGGAATGACTTTATCTAACTGTAATCAACCTCCAGCCCCATCTCTAGATGCCAATCAGATTAAGTTTTCACTCTCTAAATACCCAACACTGGGGGTTAATTCTCACACAAAACATCCAGAGGCCTTTAAACCACAGCCAAACTATAACCAAATAATAGCACTTAATCCTTATCTATACATGGTAGTAGAAATTAAATTTCTACATCTGAAACAACAGCAGTAAACTAATTACCCATGGTATGGAACTATAACTGTGTTAAAAACCAGGTATTAAAGTAAAAATTATCAATGGAATCTAGACTGGGTGACCGACCCAGCACTGGAGAAGGTGGCTCGTTTGGATACATAAGGAGATGGAGATGTAAGATGAGAAACACACACACACACACACACACACACATACACTCCACTGCTTGACTGCTGTTATTATAGTAGCTAAAATGAGAGCATAAGAGATACTCAGGTACCTATAATCATGACCCTGACACAAGTTCAGATTTTTTTTTAATTTTTTAAATTTTATTTCTGTATGTGTATGAATGTACCGTCTGCATGCAAGTCTGTGCACCTGAGTCCTGCAATGCCGAGGAGGTCAGAAGAGGGTGTCGGATTCCCCTGGAACTGGAGTTCTCCTGGAATTGGAGTTTCAGACGATTCTCGGCCACCATGTGGGTGCTGGGGATCGAACCCAGGTCCTCTGCAAGAGCGGTCGGCGCTCTTAACCGCTAGGCCATCTCTCCAGCCCCACAAGTTCAGATTTTGATAAATGTTATTATTCTTAGTCACTTACCTCAAGATGCTTCCAAAAGGAAAAACTGTCCTGGCACAGCAAAAAGTGCCACTAAAGCCTCTGCTCATAAAGCAGCTATCCTATATAGAGAGGGCAAAGCCAAGAAACTAGTGAAATAACTAGGTATTGTTGAAGAAGCTGTCTCATTTTGTGGGTCCTTAGCATCAGCTTCCAGAATAATCTTTCATAGTTTTGGTTTTGTTTGTTTGTTTTTGAGGCAGTGCCTCCCTTTTGTCCCAGCTGGCCTGTAGCTCGCTATGTAGACCACGCTGGCCTTGAACTCACAGAGATCTGCCTGCTTCTGCCTCCTGAGTGCTGGGATTAAAGGTGTGCACCACCATGCCTGGCCTAAGATGGTTCTTAGCCACTATGTGGGGGCTGAGAATTGAACTCGTGTCCTCTGCAAGAGCAGTCAGTGCTCTTAACCACTGAACCATCTCTCCAGCCCCTGACTTTTCTGTTTTTTGAGATAAACTCTCTCACTGTGTAGTTGAAGTTAGCATGGAACATATTATGTGGGCCAGGCTTGCCTTGAAATCTTCCTACCTCAGTCTCTAGATTATTATCTTAAATAGACTGTGAGAGTATCTATGAATCTTTGGTTTCAAATGCTATGATATTAATGGCATCAAAGAGCACGTTGATGTATACCCAGAGCTCACTCTGGTACAATCACAGGCAGCTACACATAATCCAGTCACATATCAGGGCACTATTCCAAAGAGAATAACCATCCTGGTGGATAAAGTCACTGTGAAAAGTGAAAAGTACCCCTCTTCAAAGATACTTTCTAGTTGTCCCTACAAATGTTAAACAGAACCCTAGATGAAGGAGCTAGTGTGATTTAAATATTTTTCATTTATTTTGATCTTACATGTATGAGTGTTTTGCCTGCATATATGTAAGTGCACCCATGTCACGCAAGGCCCATGGAGTCCAGAAGAGGGCATCAGATTTCCTGGAACTGAGTTAGAGACAGCTGTGAGCTGCCATGTAGGTGCTCGGAATTGAACCCAGGTTCTCTGCAAGAACAGCCAGTGCTCTTAGCCACTGAACTATCTCTTTAGCCCCATCGTGTACTTTTAATAACTGGAATTTGGCTTAGGGTGACCATATCCACTGAATATGTTTGTCAGCCAGGTCATGGTAAATGCTGCTCTTGGGTGCCTCACTTGCATGGGCATCACATGAATACTCGCTGTTACAAAATCCAACAACAGTTTGAGAAGCTTTGTCAGATCTGCTGTCTTGGCTTTCTCATGTGGCCCCTTTAAAGATAAAAAAAAAAAAAATGAAAGTAATTAACAAGAAAAGGCAGATAGGAGAAATTACGGAACTCATCCCAGCAGGGTTGGAGTTTTAGATGGTTATGAACGGTGAAGAATATAGATACGAATGGGGTTGAAACAAAGGCTGTAATACGAAATTACAGATGGGGACCAGTGAGATGCCTGCTGGTCCTACAGAATGAAAGAACTCGGCCAGCAAGACGGCTCAGCCGGTAGAGGTGCTTGGTGCTCAAGCCTGGTGACCTGAGTTTAATACCTGGAACACACATAAAGGTGGAAGGAGAGGATCAACTCCAGAAAGTTGTTCTGCTAACTTCCTAAGTATGCCAGGGCACATGCCCACACTCACACCACATGACACTCATAATAGTGATAATTAATAATAATAATAATAATAATAATAATAATAATGTTGCAACACCAGTAGAATTCCTAGAAGTCTATTAACAATTTAGAGGAATTTTTTTAAACCAGAAAGCAAAGATTACAATGAGAAACCCATCCTAAAATTTTACCAAGGTTAGGAGTGACTGACACAAGGCAAGAACTCAACCATTCACTAGGGATTCCAGCCTTTCACACATGAGTAAATGGTCAGAAGGTGAGAAGAAGAAATTTCTGGGGCTTGTTGACATGAAGCCCCTAAGCACCATGGTACCAAAATCTGTTCCTAAAGTCCTAGTGAAAGCCACAGTTACATCCAGAGGAAGCAGAAACACAGATGTTGGTGGGATTAAGGGGACAGTTTAAATAAAAGTGAGGTTTGTGTGAAATGGTTATGTGTTTGACTTATTGTGTCTGACTGAGGAACATTTCCGCTACCTAGCATAATAAGGCATATGGCATGTAAATATGCTCTTTAAGTCATGCAGTGAAGATGATCTCTGAGCCCATGCAATGTAGGATAAAAGCTGGAATGCCAGCGAAGACCAAGTCTCCGTATAATAATCCAGTGTGTGTAGAGACTGACCTTGATGCCTACCAGCACCTCCCAGACCAGCTGCTAGGAATTTGTACTACAGATTCCCCCATCTGAAGGGAAATTTTTGAATTAAATTTTTATTCTTTTATTTTTATGTCTATTTTTTTATCATTTATATCTTTTATTTTGTTTCATGCTTTGTTAAAAATAAATAAATAAATAAATTTATGTGAAAAAAAACAAAGCATGAAACAAAATAAAAGATTTAAATGATATGTCTATTTTTTATTGAATTTTTGTGCATTTCATACATCTTAGTCATCTTTATGCCCCCTCCCCTATCTGCACCCCCCACAGGCATCCCCTAACAGATCCCATGCATTCTGTCATATGTTAAGGCCTATTGAAAGAAATTAGGGAACCCATCTGTCCCTAAGTGCAAGCTCATCCACTGGGGTCTAGTCGGCCTATCTAGAGCCTCTCCCTTAAAGAAGATCAACTCTTCCTCACCCAGCAGTAATCAGCTGCCAATAGTTCTCTGGCTAAGGTTGGAGTCTACTGCCCATTTCCCCATTTCTTTTTTTTTGAGAAATGGTCTCCCTGTCGCCCCAGCAGTACTGTCTATGTAGACCAGGCTGGCCTTGAACCCATAGATATTCGCCTGCCTCTGCCTCACAAATGCTGGGATTAAAGTTGTGCACCACCATGCCCAGCTACATTTCTATGTCAGGTTTTCGTGTGCTTCAGCTTGTGTGGGTCTTGTGCACACTTGTTGTGTGTTCATATGAGCAAGGTCCCAGGAGCTTGCAAGACTTTTGTTTCGATATGGTCACGTACCCACTTCCCTGGCTCTCACCATTTTTCTACCCCTCTTCTGCAATGGTCCCTGAGCTCTGGGTGTGTGAAGTTTAGTATAGGAGTCCTATCCAGGGACCCAGACTCTGAAAACTCTTACTCTCTATATTCTAGCCATTTGTGCCTTTTTGTTCCTGGCCCTCTGTTGCATGAAGGAGCTTCACTAACAACACTTGAGAGATGCATTAGTGTTCTCTCTGCCCCTTTTTCCATTATGTTCCACGAGCCTTAGGTGTAGAGGCTCCATTTTAGATGTGTCACTTGGGTTTGGTTATCTCATAGACACTTATTCTCTGTGTGTGACTCTGTGAATTAAACTTTTAAACTGCTTCTGAGATTAAAGGACATACAATAATCTTGAAATCTGAAAAATTCACAATCTAGATTGGATGTCAGAGAAATCCTCTACAGAGGACAGTACTCAGCACCAAAGGACATCTGGGCACAAATGCTTAACCAGATAGGACTTGCTATGTATGATGGAATGCATGCTGTCCCTTGTGGGGAGGTGTGAGGGGCATGGATGGGGCGGGGTCTAAATTTGATTAAGAACTGTTATATGAAATGTACAAAAGCTCAGTAAAAATATTTTTAAAAAGAAAATGGAAATGGTGTCTATATGAATATATTCTGGGAAAACACAGTTGTTTAAAACAGGTCATCTCGGGCTGGAGAGATGGCCTAGCAGTTAGGAGTGCCGACTGCTCTTGCAGAGGACCTGGGTTTGATCCCCAGCACCCATATGGCAGCTGAAACCATCTTTAACTCCAGTTCCAGGGGATTCTGACGCCCTCTTCTGACCTCTGCAGCATTGCACGACATGGGTGCGCAAACCTACATGCAGACAGTACATTCATACACATAAAAAATAAATAAAATTTAAAAAAATTTAAAAAAACAGGTCGTCTCTTCTCCTTTGGATTTCTGAGCCATCTAAAGGGCTGCCAGACTCTACTGTCCCTTGAACAGCATGCTGTAAGGGGCTCTGCACTGATTGGCAAGTAGCTGCTTGGGTTGTGAATGGTCATTCCAGTGTGAACAGACATTCTGTCCAGAAGGTCACCACTCCAAAGAAGGTAAAACAAGTTAGTTGTATGGGGTGCGTTCCATGCTGTTGCCTCTATGTCTGGGTTCTCATCTACTCATCTGTGATAGCCAGCGACCATATGGACAGGTTAGGAAAGGGATGCCTTTATGGGGCATGGCCCCATGGGAATCACCATGGGGACTGAAGAGCACATTAAAGTCAAATACGTCAATGCCCCTCAGAACCACCTTCCAGTATTGAGAAGGTAATGGAATCCAAGAGCAGATAGCCTAGTGTGATCATTTGTCACAGCTGCCTGGGTTCATATGCTGAATGAATTTGGGGAGCTGTAGAAATGCAAGCATAAACATGACACGATTCTCTTGGATCTTGAGGTACAAAATGAAAATAAGAGCTGTTCTTTCTGCCAACAGACCAGAAACTGTGGAGGGAATAGATTCTCCAAGGGGAAGTCCCCCTCAGCCCACAGCTGACAAGTTGGACTGATGCCAGTAGATCTGGGAAAGTGGGGAGCAGTGGAGGGCCACACACAGGTCCTGACAAGAACACACTCTGTGCTGGAATTATTTACCCAGGAATATATGAACATGCTTAGACAAAGAACCAGAAGAAAAGATGCTCCACCAATCCAACCTCCAAGTTACCGTACTTTAAACCAAGGAATACCAATAGACAGGTATCACTCCGAGATGTTCCACAGAAAACTAACAGGCACTTGAAACAATCACCGGTTGCATACACTCAGGAAGATACACCCAGGAAGGACGGGCATGTATGCCCTTATGAGTGTCTGTGACAAGGCTGGGCCTGATGGGGACTGAGTGTCTGCATTAGACAGATTCCTGTGCTTTTCTATTGGATCTGGAGAAGAGGAAACAGAGGGAAACAACTATAATTATACAGTTCTAATCATAGCAGGGAGGATGTTGGTGACTGAATATTTTTCTTTCTCACCGTTCTTCGACTTTCTTCTTCCAACCTGGCCTGGTTAGCTCTTTCAACTTGTCACAGCCTAGAATCATCTGAGCAGAGAACCTCAACTGAGGAATTACCTAGGTCAGACTGAACTCTGGGCATATCTGTAGGGAATTGTCTTGATTGTTAATCGATGGAGGAGGGCTCAGCTCCTGTGGGTGGTACTGTACCTAGGCAGGGGGACCCTAATTACATAAGCCAGCCTATGAGCCAGCTAGCAAGCAGTACCCTCCATGCTGTGCTGTGCTTCTTTGGCTTTGAAGTGAGTTTCTTGGCAAGAGATAATGCTGTGTGAAATAGCAAACAGGCATGGTTTCAAATTCCTGCCTTGACTTCTCAGGCAGACAATGGACTGCCTGAGATCGTAAGCCAAATAAACCCTTTCCTCCCCCAAATTGCTTTTGGTCACAGTGTCTTCATAAAGCCAACAGAAATGAAAACTAGGAAACGATTAGATGCAGTGATCAGAACCAGGGCTACAGCTGGAAGTACGGGAAGCATGGGTGATTCCTACCTAAGAAATGAAACCCTTAGACCTTCGTAGCCACATTCCTAAGTGCCTGATGGACTGGGTCTTAGTCTGTCCTCTGGTGCTCTAATGGAATGATGCAGAATGGGTGAATTCTAAATAAGTTTCTTCCTCCTGGCTCTGGAGGCTGAGAAGTCCACTATCAAGGTGTAGGCATCTGGTAAGGGCCTTCTCTCTACTACATAACATGGTGGAGGGCATGGGTGGTGAAAGCATATGCAGAGAGGATGGGATCAAGAGGACAGCCATCTGTGTTGTGAGAGAGAACTTTTCTAATAACCCACTCTCTTGTTAAGGCACTGTGGTGGTTTGAATGAGAGCATCCCCCATAGGCTTTAAGTATTCAGACATTTTGTCTCCAGTTGGTGGCACTGTTCTACCAGAGCTTAGAAGGTGTGGCCATGCTGGAGGAAATATGTAATTGGGGGCGGGCTTATTGAGTTTAACGAGCTTTGTAGTCTTCAGTTGCTCTCTCTCTTGACTTCCTGTGCTCATTGTAAGACGTGAACCTCAGCTTTCTGCTCCAGCCCCGGCCACCACGCCTCCCACCACAATGGACTCTGATTCCCTGGAACCGTCAATCGTAAGCTCAAATAAACTCTCCCTTTTATAAGTTCCCTTGGTCATGGCAGTTTATCACAGCAACAGAAAAGTGACTAATATAGGCACCAATCCAGTTCTGAGGTCCTTGTGACCTAAACACTTAAGGTCTCACTTCTCAATATCTTCACCATGGCTATTAAATTTTAACATAAGCTTTGGAGGGGACATTCAAACCAGAACACCCTGTCAAAACAGTTTGAACAGTAACAGTTATGTTGCTTAATAGACACGGCTCACTGAGTCTATACTGAATGTAATCTTATGCTGTTTGGAGTGGACTGAGGGAGAAGTAATTCCTAGACTTGGATTGCCGCTTATCATATAGAGAAGCACAATGGCCAAACCCAATGCCCTTCCAAAGATGGAAAAACTGTATAAGGAATGGAAGGAGGAATGCTACCCAAGGGTAGAGGAATGAATTAATGGATAAATAGATAGGCATGCCAAGATTACATTAATGCCTCTAAGGAAGCTCAGAAGAAAACATGATATTGCCTTAGTTCAATAATACCAGATGCCTGAAACAATAAAATCATGTAAAACCCTCTCCTGCTTTTGGAAGCTGACAAGATCTGACACTTGCAAACCTGAGTGACCCCATCTGGAAACATATTTGTCACCAAATAATAAGATTCAGATTAGTAGAGACTAGATGAGACTCTAGTAATGTACCAATATTTTCTCAGGTTACATTTACCATAATGCAATATGTAATTCACACTGGCCTGGTCCAGTTGGGAAATTACAAATGTTGCTATCTTAGTTTGTTTTCTTGTTGCTGGGATTAAAAACCATGACCAAAAGTAACTTGGAGGGGAAAGGGAATATTTCATCTTACAGGTTATAGTCCATTATCAAGGGAAGCCAAAGCAGGAACTCGAGGCAGAGATTGAGGCAGAAACCACACAACTGTTTGCTCCTTGGCTTAGGCTTAGCTAAACTTTAAGACCAGGCTGGCATGCCTAGGAATTTGCCACCCGTAGTAGACTGAGCTTTTCTATAGCAAATAGCAATCAAGAAAAGGCCCCACAGACATAGCCATGGGCTAATCTAATTGAGAAAGTTCCTCAACTGAGGTTCCGTCTTCCCAGGAATATCCAGTTGATAACAAATACTAGCCATCACAGTTGCTATGTAATGCTCAGGGTTTTTTTTTTTTTGGGGGGAGGGGGGTTGTTGTTGTTGTTTTGGTTTTTGACCAGAAGTTATTTTGTCAAAGACCAGTATTTAAAGACCAAAAATGAAGAATCTATCTGGTTCTTAGTAGTTTAAAAAAGGAGGGTTCCGGGCTGGGCAGATGGCTCAATGGTTAAGAGCACTGGTTGCTCTTGCAGAGGACCTGGGTTCAATTCCCAGCACCTAAATGGTGGCTAACAACTACCCATAACTCCAGTATCAGGAGAATCTGACACCTTCTTCTGACTCTGCAGACACTGCACAACACAGGTGCACTTATGAACATGCAGGCAATATACTCATACACATAAAATACAAATTAAAATATTTTTTAAAAAGAAGAGTTTCTGGCATAGAACTTCCAAAGTCCCAGATATATCCTATATGATAAGGTAAGTATCTGTTAAGATGGGATGACTTCTGGGAAAGGACGCTAGATAAGCTTCAGGATGAGAGGCGATTTTAAGAAAAACCAACTACACGATGGTATTTCACTCAGCAGATTTCAGGGAAGAAGAGGAGGCCCAGAGATTAAATTCAATTGCATGGCCAACATTTTAATCAATTATGCCTATGTAAATAAACCCTGATTTTAAAAAGCAAAAACAAGGGCTGGAGAGATGGCTCAGTGGTTAAGAGTGCCGACTGCTCTTGCAGAGGAACCAGGTTTGATTCCCAGCACCTACTGGCGGCTAAGAACTGTCTTTAAGCTGGGCGTGGTGGCACACGTCTTTAATCCTAGCACTAGGGATGCAGAGACAGGCGGATCTCTGTGACTTCAAGGCCAGCCTGGTCTACAGAGTGAGTTGCAGGCCAGCTGGGGTTATAGGGAGACCCTGTGTCAAAACCAAAAACAAACAAACTAACAAACAAACAAACATAAATAGCAAAAAGAAGGAAAACTCAAGACAGCAAGGCTTGGGGAATAAGCTTCCTGGTTGAGCATATTCATGTATTGCGAAGATAATGCATCTAAATTCAGCAAGATCGGTGTGTGGAGGTTCCATGCCCCCTCCTCTTTCCCTCTGCACCCCCACCAAGGTACTTCCTCTTTCCCACACCTTGCTCTGTTTACCTGTTATATCCTTTTATTTTTCTTTCTTTCTTTTTTTTTTTTTTTTTGTCTTTTTGAGTCAGGGTCTCCCTGTAGCTCTAGCTGTCCTGGAACTCGCCATGTAGACCAGGCTGGCCTTGAACACACAGAGATCTGCCTGCCTCTGCCTCCTGAGTGCTGGGATTAAAGGAGTGCGCCACCATGCGCGGCCTGCTATATCCTTTTAAATTATACATAAAGCCTCTTAGTGAAGTCTATAAATCACTCTTAGTGAATTATGAAACTTGAAAGTGTCAGGGAACCCCCTAGACATACAGCCATGTAAGACACAAGTGAAGGTAACCTGGAACTTTAGTGCAGTCAGTATCTGAAGAAAGCACAATCTGTATAGGGTCTTTGGCCTTTGTGGTATCCAATGGTAACCCCAAGTGGTGTCAAAATTGAATTGAGTTGTAGAATACCAAAGAATACAGATCTATTTCATCATTAATTTTTACTTTTTTATTGTGATAAAATATACTAAACATAAAATTTAACCCTTAAGTCATTTTTATTCTTTTTAAACATTCCACTGAAATTTAACAATATAGAAAACATGTGTAACATATAAGTACATTCCTCAATCAGATTTCATGAACTTGAACACACACTTGTATCCAGAATCTGGATTAAGGACCAAGTATTCCAACATTTCAGGAAAGAAAAGGAACATATTGGAAAGTAAAGAGAGAAACCTAGATATAATCATTGAAATAGTGGCAGAAAAGGAACTCTTTTTCGGTGTTTATGTGTGTACTCTCTATAATACACCAATTCCATGAACAGAACAAAACAGCTTCATGGTCGCATTTGTGTTATTATTACTGTTAAAAAGCTTTTGTAGCAATATTAATGTGGGGACATTAGATTAAGGCTAGTCAAACAGGTTTATCAACTAAGGAGACTTTCACAAGTTCAGACTCTTAAGTCCTAATGCCTAAAGCACTCTCATCAGGAGAGGAATGGAGAAAATAAAAGTTTCTTATTCTAGATATATATTTTTTGATATGGTAAAAAAATTCATCAGTTTAGCCCTTTTTCAAGGGGACAATTTAGGGTCATTAATGTTCATAATATTATACAACCATCACCACTATTTCTAGAACTTGCTCATCCCAAACAGAAACCATATCCATTAAACAAACTCCCTTAGGAAAGGGTTCATGATCCCTTACCCCTAACTGAGGAGCTATGGACTGCTGATGGCTTCTGGGAGAGGCGTGAATTGGAACTGATGGACAATTTAAAAAAGAGGACATGAAATTGGGGGAGTGGGGAGGTGGGAGTAGAACTGGGAGAAGTTAGGGAGTATTTGGGGTGAATAAAATCAAAACACATTATATGAAATTTGTATGAAATTCTCAAAGAATTAATAAAATATTTATTAAAAAGAAACAATAATAAACTTGCGATCTTCCCTTCCCCCTAGTCCCTGATAACCACTACTCTCCTTTCTGTCTTAAAGAACTTGCTAATTCTTAGTACTTCGTGTAAGTAGAAAAATTCAGAACTGATCTGTAAGTTTTTCAAGGTTCATGCATGTTGCAGTATGTATCAGTAGTTTATTCCTTTTATGATTGCTAGCATTTCATTGCATATGTATGTACAGCACGTTGGTTTATCTAGTTATCTGCTGAGGGGCATCTATGGTGTTCCCAGCTTTTACTATTTGAATAGTGTTACTAACTTTGATGTGCAAGCGTCTGCACGGTAACACTCACAGATCTATCCTCAGGTATTTTTTGTTTTATAAACTTTAGGAGATACTTTACATTTTACAGCTCAAATAGAAATTAAAGATAACATACATTTTAAAGAGTCCAACATTTTATTACCAGCATTAATATTTGTTCATAATGAAGAACCAGGAATAAAGTAATGAACAAAAAACTTGAATATGATCAATACTACTTGAGTATAGGTAAGTATATGGAAATATTTTGCTAATTATTAAACTAGAAAAATATAAAAGATAATTAAATCAATTATTTTGTGCTTAATCTTCCTCAATATACTTTCAGTATTAAAGACACAGAAAGTGCTTACAATTAATCCAAGATAATGCCCTTTTCTTTTTGGCAGTGCTGGGGATCAAACCCAGGGGCCTCATGCATGCTAGGCAAGTGGTATGCCATTGAGCAACAGCCCTAGCCTTAAAATGATGCCTTTTTCTTTAGCAATTAAAACATGCATATCTTTGGTTAAACAGAATTAGTTTCAAATATAAAACTTTTTTTTTGTCTTTTTGAGACAGGGTCTCCCTGTAGCTCCAGCTGTCCTGGAACTCACTCTGTAGACCAGGCTGGCCTTGAACTCACAGAGATCCGCCTGCCTCTGCCTCCCAAGTGCTAGGATTAAAGGCGTGTGCCACCACGCCTGGCCCCAAATATAAAACTTCTTAAAGGTTAGCATGGCATCTAGTGTTTTAAGCCCATATTCTTGCTGGACTGGCCACTTGATGATCCGTCTCGTTCTTTAGAAATTTCCATCTCAATTTTGGCTTTGATTTTCTCCCAATCTATTTGGAGCTATGGTAGAAGAAAAAAAGAAACATGCTCATATAGTATAAGATATTTTTTAAAGTCAATGTAACTAAGAGTAAACAAAAACAGAACATATTCCTTCCAAAAGGTATAGAAAAGTTAATGAGAATACTGAAAACCCTATCGTCAAGAATAAGATCCAAGAGATAATTATATAATAAAAAGACTCATATTGTGATTCAAAAGACCAAAATTTAGTTGGTCTTTATAAAAGTTAGGTATTTATAAAAGGCATATTTAAACAGTCCATGAAACCACAGGATTCTGTATAGGAGCTTAGGGAGAAAAGTGCACTGCTCCCCCAACAAGATGAAATATGGACAGGGCTCCCGGAACACTAAGGCATGTTTCCATCAACCATACTCTAGACCTTTTTTTTTTTTTTTTGGTCTTTTTTTGAGACAGGGTCTCCCTGTAGCTCCGGCTGTCCTGGAACTCACTCTGTAGACCAGGCTGGCCTTGAACTCACAAAGATCTGCCTGCCTCTGCCTCCCAAGTGCTAGGATTAAAGGCACGCGCCACCACGCCTGGCTACACCTCTTATATACTGAATTTCCCATTAGAAAAAACAAGGGAAAATTAGCTTCCCTTGAGCATTTTTCTATGTAACTACTCAACATGACAGAAGGGTGTAGTGGAAGAAACTATGAAAAGCCATCAGAGGAAACAGAGGGAAACACACAAGAGCAACAGAAAAGTAAGATTTTCATCTGTTTGCTTCTCCATCCATGATGCAGTCACTCTGCCCTAGCCCTGACCTATCCCTCTTCTAATGCCCAAGACCTGATATTGGGAAAGGACTCCGCCCCTGAATTCTACAAGCAATTTCTTTAGGCATTGGTTTCTTTAGAATCCTACTATTAAATTTGGAGATCACTTATTTAGAAATGTGTGTCCTCTGAGACAAGGCAAAGGAAACACTGGTTCTAGATTAAGCTTAAACTGATTTACTATGAAATAAAGCCAAAGCCCTAAGACTCCATCAGAAATGAACAGGCTTTTACCTTCACAAAGGGGAGCTGAATGGACAGTATATAATAAGCACAGGTTTGTCTGAAGAAACCAAGAGATTAGTTTAACCTTAACAGAATTTAGAATTTCATCTCTCTTTTGTGCTAATAGCTGATGGAATTATTTGTTTCTTTTTATTCTAACATTTTCATGAGGTGATCTGTGAATAATTTTGGTCACCTTAAAAATAATAATTGCAGGGCTAGAGAGATGGTTCAGCAGTTAAGAGCAGTGGGTGCTCTTGAAGAAGACCCAGGTTTGATTCCAATCACCCACATGGCAGATGACAAATGTCTATAACTCCAGTTCCAGAGGATCTGATGTCCTCTTCTGGCCTCCACAGGCATTGCACAACCCAGATGCACTTATAGACATGTAGGCAATATATTCATATACATACAATTAAAATAATATTTTGAAAAATATTAAATATGCATGTTAATCTGTAATATATAAGATATATGAATAGGGACTGGAGAGATGGCCTAGCGGTTAAGAGCGCCGACCGCTCTTACAGAGGACCTGGGTTCGATCCCCAGCACCCACATGGCGGCCAAGAACCGTCTGAAACTCCAATTCCAGGAGAACTCCAGTTCCAGGGGAATCCGACACCCTCTTCTGACCTCCGCGGCATGCATTGCACGACACAGGTGCACAAACCTGCATGCAGACAGTACATTAATACACATACAGAAATAAAATAAAAAAAAAGATATATGAATAATAGGAGAAATGTTCTTACTCTAGAAGATAAATGTCTATGCTAAAAAACACCTGTGCTTAGAAACAAATGACAATCTGCTGAAAAGCAGAGCAAATGGTAGACTGTCTGAAAGACTAATTTTCTTTTTTTTAATTTTTTTTTTAATTTTATTTATTTTTGTATGTGTATGAATGTACTGTCTGCATGCAGGTTTGTGCACCAGTGTCATGCAATGCCGCGGAGGTCAGAAGATGGTCTCGGATTCCCCTGGAACTGGAGTTCTCCTGGAATTGGAGTTTCAGACGGTTTTCGGCCGCCATGTGGGTGCTGGGGATCGCACCCGGGTCCTTTGCAAGAGCGGTCAGTGCTCTTAACCGCTAGGCTATCTCTCCAGCCCCAAGACTAATTTTCAATCAGGCCACAACCTGATATTTTTAAATGGCAAAACATGCATTTCCATGTCTACCTTCTTCCAGCCTTCAATTGACTTACATATGTTTCTGTAGTCAATCACAATAAAACTAACACACTGAACACTGTTGCCATGTGGCACCAGCAGGCCATCAGTTAGAACTGATGGCTTTCTTAGTTCTTTGTCGTAATACAAATGAGGGATCCTTAGATGCTCTCCCGTGGAAGATGGCATGGTCATTTAATTTGGCATTTATCCAGTTTTAGGACAGCATTCTACAAATAATTTAGTCCTCAGATAAGAATATGTTCAATAGTAAGTTTGAGATAAGGGTGTTCTCTGATCATTTCAAGTGGTTGCTATGTTACAATCTATACTTTCTTCTTCTATAGGGAGTGCCAAACTATTTGGAACTTCTTATTTTGCTTCCTAATCAATTCTTATTCACATAAAATCCTAACACTGGAGAAGCTGAGGCAGGAGAATTGCTGTAAGTTACAAGCCAGCCTGGGCTACATAGTAAGCTCCAGGCCACTTCAGAGTACAGAGATAACAAACAACAACAATAAAGAACCCAGAAAAAATGCTATAATCATCACTTTAAGACTACAACATCACAAGAGAAAAAAATGCTTTTACAAATTATAGTATGAATCATTCAATTTTTGCCTTCAGATAAATGTTTTACATAAAGTATATACATTATTACAAAATACTGAATAATACTTACACCTTCTGCATACTGCAAGTATCGTTTATTAGTTTCCTGTTTGCCAAATGTCTCCAAAAACTTTTGACGGTATGCAAGAACTGTATCGACATGGGTTTTATATTTTACAGCCAATTCCAGTGCCCTATAATGAGAAATTAAACAGATAATCAGCATTGCTTGTGTGCTCAGACAACAGAGTTTTGAAGTAGCAGGCACAACAAATGATGGCTGCTTCTACTGATCCTTCAGTCTGGAAAGTCATGTTCTACCTTAGTCATCTTGCTAATTCCTATGTATTCCAGACTAAACACGACCCCTTCTCCCAAACCAGCTCCTCTTGTAGAAACATTGTACAAATGCTCCATATCATCCTTACATACTATTATTAGAGCACTACATACAAGGTATATATCACTAAGGCTGTTTTGTCCAGTAGCCTACGCATTTTTTGAAGGGAGATCTGTTTTTCATTTTTCGTTTTCCTTTGGTGAATACTACAGAGCACATATCTGACAGATGCTCATTGAAAAATTTTTTGAAAATCATAAAATTCAGTGCATAAACTTCATTTGAATCCAGCTATCTTAACTGTTTTGATTAATCTATAATAAACTTACGGTATTAGAAACTGATACTACGAAGTCAGGTGTGGTGGTACACATTTTTAGTTCAGTTGTTGAGAGGCAGAAGCAGTCTGAGCTCTGTGCAATCAAGGCCAGCCTGGTCTACATAGTGATTTCCAGGCCAGCTGGGGCTACAAGGAGACCCTGTCTCAAAAATACCAAAAAAGAAAAACTAAAAGAACTTGATTATTACTATAACAAATTAAAAATTTTTAAATAAAAAGTTGAGATTGGGGCTGGAGAGATGGCCTAGCAGTTAAGAGCACCGACCGCTCTTGCAGAGGACCGGGGTTCAATCCCCAGCACCCACATGGCGGCTGAGAACCGTCTGTAACTCCAGTTCCAGGAGAACTACAGTTCCAGTGAAATCCGACACCCTCTTCTGACCTCCACAGCATTGCACGACACGGGTGCACAAACCCACATGCAGACAGTACATTCATACACATAAAAAAAAAAGTTGAGATTAAGAACACTCTGACAAGCCAGGCGTGGTGGTGCACACCTTTAATCCTAGCACTCGGGAGGCAGAGGCAGGCGGATCTTGGTGAGTTCAAGGCCAGCCTGGTCTACAGCGTGAGTTCAGGACAGCTGGGGCTACAGGGAGACCCTGTCTCAAAAAGACCAAAAAAAGGGGCTGGAGAGATGGCCTAGCGGTTAAGAGCGCCGACCGCTCTTACAGAGGACCCGGGTTCGATCCCCAGCACCCACATGGCGGCCGAGAACCGTCTGGAACTCCAATTCCAGGAGAACTCCAGCTCCAGGGGAATCCGAGACCCTCTTCTGACCTCCGCGGCATTGCACGACACGGGTGCACAGACCTGCATGCAGACAGTACATTGATACACATACAGAAATAAAAAACAAAACAAAACAAAACAAAAAAAACACTCTGACGAAATGCTGTCTGCTACTTGAATCTTAGAAAATGTTTTGAGCCGGGCATGGTGGTGCACGCCTTTAATCCTAGCACTTGGGAGGCAGAGGCAGGTGGATCTTTGTGAGTTCAAGGCCAGCCTGGTCTACAGAGTGAGTTCCAGGACAGCTGGGGCTACAGGGAGATCCTGTCTCGAAAAGACAAAAAAAAATGTTTTAAAAGCCTGGGCCAGCACGATAGTTCAGTGGGTAAAGGTACTTGCCACCAACCCTGACAACCAATCCCCAGGACTAGACACAGTAGAAGGAGAGAACCAATTCCCAAAACCTCTCTGAGCTCCATACATGGACAACGGCATATGTGCACCTACCCACACACACAAATAAATGCAGTTTAAAATATATTTTAAAAAGAAAATGTTTAAAAGCCATTGAGATTTTCAAGTTCAATCAATATCTATACAACTAACTTATTTTAGGGTAATATTCTATTTAAGTAATAGAAGTTAGTTGCTTAGTTAACTAACTAACTTAGTTGCAAGGTTAACTGCTAAAAAATATTACTTCTCAAGTTCTTCTTTCTACTGGGACATTTGGCAAGGCGTGGTGGTACATGCCTTTAATCACAGCACTCAGGAGGCTGAGGCAGACGGATCTCTGAGTTTAAGGCCAGCCTGGTCTACAGAGCGAGCTCCAGGCCAGCTGGGACTAAAGGGAGACCCTGTCTCAAAAATACCAAAAAAAAAAAAATCTGTTACTTTAGACAAAACCAAAGATTGATATTTTATTACTTGTGACTGATGGTCAATAGGAAAATCTAGTTCATTGCTAGCATGTTTGATTTGCTCTGTTGGCTAACTAAAGAATCACTGTACAAGTATTTGGGGGAGGTGATGTCTGCTTTCCTGGCATGCTAAACCCAGGAGCAGGAATTGCTTCCTGCCAAGATCTAGATCAAGGTACAGGTAAGAGGTACAATGACTGAAGACCCAGGGGCGAGACCCCTGAGGGGGAGACCTGTCCACACTCCTACCCTGTCCCTGTGGTCATTATGCTGCAGTGGATGACACCAGATGAGAGCCGCAGAAGCTCTGGGTCCCAGAGCAGCAGCCTGCCCTCCCCTATGATGGCCCGCTGCCTCACTGTGAACCCAAACCACCTTTTTCTTCCTTAAGTTGCTTTTGTCAGGTATTTTGTTGCAGGTTCGTAAAAGTAACTAACACAGGGGCTGGAGAGATTGCTCATCGGTTAAGAGCACTGACTGCAGAAGACCTGGGTTCAATTCCCAGCACCCACATGGTAGCTAACAACTGTCTAGTTACAGCAGTTCCAGGGGATCTGATGCCCTCTTCTGACCTCCATGGGCATTGCATGACACAGGTTCACTTACCTACATGCAAGCAATACACTTATACACATAAAAATAATAAAAAAAAAAATTAATGTAACAAATACAGATATCCTGACACACACACTCCCCTGTTCCATGCTCAAAGGTCCATGTAGGGTCCTGTGGTGATTTAAGTGGGAAAGGTCTGCAACAGGCTCTAGAATTTGAACACTTTGTTCTCAGTTGGTGGTGCTGTTTGGGAGGTCTTGGAATCTTGAGAGTTCAGAGCCTGGCCTGACTCACTCTGCTCTCTGCTTTCTGCCTGGGGCTAACGGTGTTATCTCTCAGCTTCCTGCTCCTGTCGCCTGCCATGCCGCCCCACCACGATGGACTCTATCCCCCGGGAGCCATAAGCCAAAATAAACTTTCTTCCAGAAGTTGTTTTGGGTCATGGTGTTTATATTAAAAAAAGTATTTGGGGGGCCAGCAAGATGGTTTAGCAGGTAAAGGCTCTTGCCACAAGCCTGGCAGCCCAAGTTCAATCTCTGGAACCCATGTCAAGATGGGAGGAAAGAACCGACTCCATCAGGTCGTCCTTTGCCCTTCACACTCACACATGGCACATGCCTCCCACCCCATACACCAATCGCATACCTATAACGATGACAATTTTTTAAAGTTTTTATTCATTTGTTTTTATGTGTATGAGTATTTTGCTTGTATGTAAATAAGCGCACATGTGTGTGCAATGTCTGCAGAGGCTAGAAGAGGGGGTAGGAACCCCTGAAACTGGAGTCTGGATGGGTATTCACCCATGTGAGTACTGGGAACTGAACTCAGGTACTCTGCACCGTGTGAGTACTGGGAACTGGACTCAGGTACTCTGCACCGTGTGAGTACTGGGAACTGGACTCAGGTACTCTGCACCGTGTGAGTACTGGGAACTGGACTCAGGTACTCTGCACCATGTGAGTACTGGGAACTGGACTCAGGTACTCTGCACCATGTGAGTACTGGGAACTGGACTCAGGTACTCTGCACCATGTGAGTACTGGGAACTGGACTCAGGTACTCTGCACCATGTGAGTACTGGGAACTGGACTCAGGTACTCTGCACCATGTGAGTACTGGGAACTGGACTCAGGTAGTCTGCAACAACAGTCCAATCAGTGCTTTTCACCACTGAACCATCTCTCCAGTCTCCCAAAAATTTCAAAAAGTAATTTGGACATGTTATTTGTATTGGCAACAAATAGGCAACTGAGGGAGATATCAGAGACAATATGGAAAATTGTAAGTGTAAGCCAGGATTGAGAGAAATTGAAATGCCAAAATTAAACAAGATTTCTTTTTTTTTTCTTTAAAGAATATACTGCCATATGCTATATTACTAAACCCAAAGGTCAGGATTTACTGCCTACCATGGACTTTCACAGAGTTATTTCATTTTCTGTGACTTTAAGTCTTTTTGAGAAAAATGGAATTGGCACATGGGAATGGAAATGGAAAATATGAGACAAAAAAATCAACTCACAGAAGCTTCAAGGCAAGCAATGGTGGTAAGGATGCCTCATTCCATGAAACCCTCCACCTACCTAAAGCTCTCACTCCCAGGTTTGTGTATCAGTGGAGACTGGTGAATTGCACTTCTGGAAACTTACTGCGTGACGGGGTAGGATATTCATTCTCTCTCTCTCTCTCTCTCTCTCTCTCTCTCTCTTTCTCTCTCTCTCTCATTTGTCTTTTTGAGACAGGGTCTCCTTTTAGCTTCAGGTGTCCTGGAACTCACTATGTAGACCAGGCTGGCCTTGAACTCCCAGAGATCCACCTGCCTTTGCCTCCTAAGTGCTGGGATTAAAGGCGTGTGCCACCATGCCTGGCAGGGTAGGACATCTTAACTGCAAAACTGAAAGCATTCTACATGAGGACTACATAAGCAGCTATTCTGTACTGGAGCTTTTAAAAAATTCTAAGGAGGAAATTTGGTATGCAACATCAATACATTTAATTATGCAGAAAACAACATAATGTCTAATGCCACATTTAGAGGTTAGATCCTAAATATTATCTACATTTCTGCCACTAGTACAATAATAAAACACATTAATTATCTGAGAAACAATGGCTCAGGTAAACATTTACATATCTGCTACTTTAAATGTTCTCTAAATGCATACGCTGGGTGAAAAATGTTTCTCTACCACATTTAGGAGGAAACTTACTCCAAATTATATAAGGCTTTGGGAACAGTATGTCTCTGGTTTTAAAATGGTTATTTGGCAACCAAACAAATGTGACATTAGATTCTAGAACTGGAATAAATCCATGTATTTCAAACAGGAAGGAGTTATATAAAGATACTATAACTTCAAAATATGGTCTTTTGCATAACTTGAATAAATAAAAAATCACTATATAACTATTTTTATTAATATTTACATACAGGATCATATAGTTATCTAGTTAATATCTACCTCTCTTACCTCTCCTAACTTCAGTTTCTGAGAGAACATTAACACAAAGTGTTCAAAGCAGACATGAAGCAGACAACCTGCCTACCTACAGCCTTCAAGGGCTGCATTTACTAGGTCGTAGGCAATCTACAGATTAAAAAAATGAAATACAGAAGCACAAACAATAAGATTCTATTTTTTTAATTAATTAATTTATTTATTATTTTTCATGTGTATGAATGTACTGTCTGCATGCAGGTCTGTGCACCCGTGAAGTGCAATGCCGTGGAGGTCAGAACACGGCGTTGGATTCCTCTGGGACTGGAGTCAAAGACGGTTCTCAGCCGCCATGTGGGTGCTGGGAATCGAACCCGGGTCCTCTGCAAGAGAAGAAGTCGGTGTTCTTAACCGCTAGGCCATCTCTCCAGCCCAAGATTATATTTCTTAAACAAAGTAACATGTGTGAACAATTAAAACCTATTCTGGAACTGGGAATGATAGCACATGCCTTAAATCCCAGCACTTGAGGGGTGAGGGGCAGAGGGAACTGGATCTCTGTGAGTTTGAGGCCAGCCTAGTCGACATGGCAAGTTCCAGGCCTGCCATGGCTGCATGGTCAGACCCTGTCTCAAAATACACACAAAAATAACCTATTCCCTTCTAGATGAGCTAAACAAATGCAGAAATTCAGGGAGCTTAAAAGCAATCTAGGGACTGGAGAGATGGCTCAGTGCTTAAAAGCACCGATTGCTCTTGCAGAGGACCTGGGTTTGATTCCCAGCACCCACATGGCAGCTGAGAACCGTCTTTAACTCCAGTTCCAGGGGAATCTGACGCCCTCTTCTGACCTCCACAGCATTGCACGACACGGGTGCACCAACCTACATGCAGACAGTACACTCATACACATAAAAAATAATAAATAAGGGGGCTGGAGAGATGGCTCAGTGGTTAAGAGCACCGACTGCTCTTGAAGAGGACCCGGGTTCGATTCCCAACACCCACATGGAGGCTAAGAACCGTCTTTGACTCCAGTCCCAGGGGAATCCGACGCCGTCTTCTGACCTGTGGCATTGCATGACATGGGTGCACCAACCTACATGCAGACAGTACACTTATACACATAAAAATAAATAAAAATATTTTTAAAGAAATAATAATAAATTAATTAATTTTTAAAAAGCAATCTATTATCCCATACTTAGTTCTATCTATCTAGAATTAATAGCTCTAGCAGTGGTCATCAACACTTGCTCATATTAAGAAAACACAGCCCAGGCGTGGTGGTGCATGCCTTTAATCCCAGCACTTGGGAGGAGGAGGCAGGCAGATCTCTGTGAGTTCAAGGCCAGCCTGGTCTACATAGCAAGCTCCAGGCCAGCTGAGACTAAAGGGAGACCCTGTCTCAAAAAGACCAAAAACAAAACAAACAAAAAAACAAAAACAAAACAAAACAACAAAAACACAAACAATCAGTCATGAAAATACAAACACTGCCAGCTATAATACCTATTCCTCCTCCCCAGTTAAACCTAAACCAATTAGGTTCTATATTCAGAACCATTTGCAGCTAATTCGGGACACAGATACCATAAAGATGTAGTCAACAATGTCTGGATGATAGGAAATTCTATAAGCTGCTTCTTTAATGGAAAAATTATAAGAGAACACACAAAGAAAGAGAAGAACCTGGAGCTGAAGAGATGGCTCAGTGGTTTAGAACACTGGGTACTCTTGCAGAAGACCTGGGTTTGATTTCTAGCACCCACATAGCAGCTAACAACCATCTGTAAGTCCAGTTCCAGGAGAATTCTACAATCTCTTCTGACCTCTGTGGGTACTGCATGACACAGGTTCACTCATACACAGAAAATAAAAATAGAAAAACAGAAGAACATATGTAAGCATGTATCAACTAATCAAAACATGTGGCTCATTTGTGGATCTGTATTCAAACCATAAAACACTTATGAGATAAAGAGAAAGAGGAACCTTGTAATAGCTGAGCATGGTGGCTCAGCACTCAGGAGCTTGGTCTACATAGCAAGTTCCATGACAGCCAGGGGTACATAATGTGACTCTGTCTAAAACAAACATACAAAAAATTGTATATAATTGCTGATATTTTTAAAGTATGATTATAGTATTGTAGTTATGTTCAAAAAACTTTATGAGATATAAACTGAACTATTTCCAGATGCAATGTGATGACTAGAATCTGTCTTAAATAAGGGAAGTGGGTCAAAGACTGCACAGACTGATCACTGCTGAAGCTGGCTGATGGGTGAATGGCGATTTATCACACTATTCTATTTTTTAATGTGCTTTTCGACAGTACTTTTTTTTTATTTCTATGTTTTTCCTTGGAATTTCTTTGGCTGAATCCTTTTTTCCCTCTTCTCACCTGTCAGGCAAGCACTCCATCAACTGAGATCCGTCTCTAGAATTGATTCTCTCTCTCTTCTCCTACCTTCCCCTTCCCCCCTGTGGGTGTGTGAAGGACAGAAGGTGATGCTGAGTGTCTTCCTCAATCACTTTCCACTTTAATGTTTTTTTTTATTAAATTGGTTCTTTGACATTTTCATACATGTATAAAGTACATTCTAAGTACTCTCAAGTCCTACTCTCTCATCTCCCTCCCATCCTTGTTACCCACCCCCCAGAAAAAACCCTTTTCCACATTTGTGTCTTTTTTTTCCCCACTATGACCCACTGAGTTTAACCAGGGTCATCTATGCAGCCATGGCGTTCTAGTTTGCTATTTGTTACTGTAATAAGACAACTTGGGGAGGAAGGGGTTTATTTGGCTTACAGTTCCACATCCCATTATTGAGGGAAGTCAAAGGAGGAAGTGAAGCAGAAACCTGGAGGCAGGAAGTGAAGCAGAGACAATGGAGAGATGCTGCTTACTGGCTCACTTCCCCTGGTTTGCTCAGGGACCCTCCATGTACAGCCCAGGCCCACCTGGCCAGGGACGGCACTGCCTACACTGGGCTGAGCACTCCTGCATCAATTACCAATTAAGAGAATGCCTCAGTCATGGCCACAGGCCAGTCCGATGCAGGAAATTCCTCAACTGAGTTCCTTCTCCCCTGGTGTCTCCAGTTTGTGGCAAGTTGACACAATTTAGCCAGCACGCATGGGCATGACATTATCCAGTGGGTCCTGGGGGCTCACCAGTGGGCATACAACTGAAGACAATGACTCCCTATCTCCCAGAACGCTTCAATAGCCAACAGTTCAGCAAGAAAGTGTAGAGTCCTCCCTCATTTGTCCCATCATTGCTGATGGGGTTAATCTTGTAGAGACCCAGTGCAGGCAGCCACAGGTGCTTTGAGTTCAAGATCGCAATGACTGTGTCATGCCTAGGAGATGGCATTTCACAGCTCTTCTGCTCTTACATTCTGCTCCCTCTCTGTGATATTCTCTGAGCCTTAGAGGGGATAGTATGTCTTGTACTTGAATATCTCTGCATATAAATCATGTCCCCTAACATAAATACACACACACACACACACACACACACACACACGCACACGCACATGCACACACACACACACACACACACACAAAATATACGTATTTCCTAGTTATACATATTTATCTTAGCCCTGCCACCTGGAGTTATACAATCCAAATCACTGTCACAGAAATTTCTTGTGTTTGTTCACCACTATATACACAGTACCTAAAATCTCAAAAAAGAGACTAAGGATGGTTGGGAACAATGGCCGCTCTTGCAGAGGCCCTGGGTTCAATTTCCAATACCCACATGGTGGCTAGCAACTGTCTGTGACTCCAGTTCCAGGGGATCCAATGCCCTCTTCTGACCTCCATGGGCATCGCATGACACAGGTGCACCTGCCTGCATGCAGGCAATATACTCATACATATAAAATAAAAAAATAAAAAAGTTAAGGGTGACTAATAGTTGTTCTTTATTAAAGGTTTACTATGTGTCCCAAGGTTTAGTGAGATTTTCAAATCCTGAGGCTGTGTCACCATTTTAAACCTAAGGAAACCGGAGGCTGGAAAGATGGCTCAGCAATTAAGAGCAAGTACTGCTCTTGCAGAAGACCTGGGTTTGGTATCCAGCACCCACTGCCTACAACTCTGGTTCCAGAGGATCTGACACTGTCTGGCCTTCCTGAACATCTTCATGCACATAAACCCACACAGGCACATACACACAAATGTTAAATAAATAAGAAAGAATAAATGGATGGATGGAAGGAAGGAAAGACAGAAAGAAAGAAAGAAAGAAAGAAAGAAAGAAACAAACAAACAAACAAACAAACAAACAAACAAACTGAAACTTAGAGGCTCAGTAATTTGCCCAAGAGTACTTACTAGTAAGTGTAGAATATGAAACCAAATCTGACAGCAAAGCCCCCATTTCTAATCTAACTCCTTTTTTGCAACAAAACACATTTTAAATGACCACCCATTTTACCAAAGACAGGATTTTTAAGTAAATATATTGATTACAGTAGACACTCAATATTTGTTGAGTGAATGAATGTGTAATAGAAACAAATATTCTACATGGTTTCAAAAATATCTGTAGAATTTAGAAATGGTGACAAACCTAAGTTTTTAAAAGTTTCTTAGCAGGTGTAATTACTTCTTATGATTATTTAAGTATTCTTTACCCAATTTTGACAACCGTAATCTAAGCACTGAGAAAGTACAGGTTTCACATAAAGGTGGAGGTCAAGTGCTGTTCAACTGGATTTCCACTGTGAAAAGATCATTATGACTGTGGTGTTGAAAATGGGTAGGAAAGGGACAGGTTAAAGGCAGGGAGATTAGTAATGACATTATACAGGAAAACCTGGATCAATAGAGAAAGGGGTGCTACTACCAAGTGGATGCCTAGCTGAGTGTCAGAGGCATTTGGAAGAGAAATGGTTGATTAAGAAGATAAAGTGTTCAAAGTAACTCCTAGATTCCCAGTTTAGTGCAACTGAAAGAATGAGAAGATAATTATTCCAGGGAGGTGGGGTTAGCTTAGCAATAAGAGAGCTAACCTAGATTCAGTCTTCAGCACCACAAAACAAACAAACAAACAAACAAACAAACAAAAAAAAACAGGTTACTCTGGAGGGAAACAGAGAGACTATAAGGGGGAAAAAACATAAATCTAAATTTAAAATGTGAGCTATGCAATGGGAACATCAAGTAGACAGTTGGATAACTAGTTCTGGAAGCAACTATGGACAAGACATGGGAGCAGATGAGGACGCACATTTCACATATCTGGAGGGTAGAGACGGTGCTCAGAATTCTGGAACAACGCTGTTGGATCTTTGTTATCTCATATGGTAGCTTTAGAGGCCTACGAGCAATGACTGAACCACTGGTTTATGGTTAGATAAAACCAAGCAACATAGGAAAGGAGATAATGCAGAGACAAAGGTAACGGACGAACACCCAAGTTCATTCTTTTCCTCAGTACATTTTTTTGCCTCCTCACATTCTCTTCTCTCTAAGATCTATTCATCTTCAAGTACAGCCACTTGCTGAGAACTGGCAGTAGTGTGTGTGTGTGTGTGTGTGTGTGAACAGTGAACAGGATATAGGGATAGTGGAGAAACTGAACACTTCAGAGAAATAGGATGACACTATGACATAAGTTTCAAAGGCCTGGAGACTTCATGAGATAGGAAAGTAAAGATGAAGAAGATAAAAAGGATACCAACTCCACCTGTATCCAAGCTCCTAAGAAATGTACAGGTGAAGAGAATAAACTGACTATTTAAGAGCTACATTCTCTGGAAGAAAACAGTCAAAGCTAACACAAGAAATGTTATGCTGGGGCTGGAGAGATGGTTCAGCGGTTAAGGGCACCGACTGCTCTTGCAGAGGACCTGTGTTCAATTCCCAGCACCTACATGGCAGCTAAGAACCATCTTTAACTCCAGTTCCAGGGGAATCCAATGCCCTCTTCTGACCTCCGAGGCATTGCATGACACGGGTGCACAAACTTACATGCAGACAGTACATTCATATACATAAAAAATAAATAAAATTACATAAAAAAAGAAATGTTATGCTAAGAACCAGGATAATAAAAATTCCTCAACTTCTTGCTACAGCACCTACGCACTCACTATAAGATGTCTACATCCAATAAATGTCTGAAGCAGAAAAACACTGTAGAATGACTAAGATTATTTCATGGATATGGAGCACATGAATATTACGTCCCTATTATATATAGACAATATAAATGCTTCTGCCCTTCACGAAGTGTATGATTTGAAATGGAATGATGACATAAATACCCACAAAGATAAATAATTAAAGGGATAGAGCAGTCCAACAGAATACAAGCAATGCTGCCAGCAGTGCAATACCTACTGCTTGGGGATAAACCGAGCTCCTCTTTACAGTGTTAGAAGGCGGGCTCAAACTCCAGGTCTCTCCCTATTTCCTATTCTATAAAATGAAATTCCCAAGTATGACATAAGTTTTTAAAGATAATTATCATTTATCATTAAATTTTTTATATTGTACAGTGTTCAGAGTGTTATTTGAACAATAGTACTTGCCATTTGAATCGGGTATGTAATCCCAGCATTTGGAAGGCCAAGGCAGGAGAAATACTTTTGAGTTTAAAGCCAGCTACATAGCAAGACCATCTCAACTGCTCCCTCAAATACTGTAAATACTATTTTCCCATATTTCTCATAGAATTGTTACCTTATAATGATATACAATGTTTTTAGTTATTTAATATAGTTCAAAAGTATTGCTCATATTCTATTTCTTCTGTACCAGTTACCTTAAATTTTGTGAATTATGAATAAATTGAGGATAAAACAACTGCCAGTAGAACCACATCTTTCTTGATAAACTAAACAGTACACAAACTCATGTGAGAAAGCAATAAAACAGCTGAATTACATATTAAAGTATCTATGGAATTTTTTTTTTTTTTTTTTTTTTGCAGACACGGTCTCCCTAAGGACCCCAGCTGCCTGGAACTCACTCTGTAGACCAGGTGCTGCCTTGAACTCACGAGAGCTCTCCTGCCTCTGCCTCCTGAGTGCTGGGAATTAAAGGTGTGAACCATCCACCTGGCGGCTGGGAATCAAACCTGGGTCCTCTGCAAGAGCAGTTGGTGCTCTCAACTGCTAAGCCATCTCCTCCAGCCCCCAGACTATGGAATATTAATCACAAAATTAATCTATATGCTTTGTCTTACTCCTGTTCAAGGGAAAAGTACAAATAGAGTAGTTGTACAAATTCCAATCTAAGAGAGTTATAAAGCCTGACAGAAAAGATATATGGGTCATTTTTGAGCCCAGAAAAAAAAGGTTATAAAAGACATTTTGAGGGCTG
Source organism: Rhizomys pruinosus (assembly GCA_009823505.1). NCBI lineage: Eukaryota > Metazoa > Chordata > Mammalia > Rodentia > Spalacidae > Rhizomys > Rhizomys pruinosus. The sequence goes on from VZQC01012080.1 coordinate 2,992,204, forward strand.
GAGAGATAGCCTAGCGGTTAAGAGCACCGACGCTCTTGCAGAGGACCCGGGTTCGATCCCCAGCACCCACATGGCGGCTAAGAACCGTCTGTAACTCCAATTCCAGGAGAACTCCAGTTCCAGGGGAATCCGAGACCCTCTTCTGACCTCTGCGGCATTGCACGACACGGGTGCACAGACCTGCATGCAGACAGTAACATTCATACACATACAAAAATAAATAAAAACTTTTTAAAAAAAGACATTTTGAACACAGAAAGGAATACTATTTTCATGATACAGTGATTTGGGGGTTACATAAGCAACAGAATTTTGTCCACAGTGAGACCCATATTTGAGAAAATGACCAAGAGGAACTTGGTATGCCACACTGTCTCAGAATACAAAATCTGCCCAAAGCCCAATGCAAGGGTGAAAGTTGTTTTTGAGCATTCCTTACTGTACAACTTTTCTTCTTTCTTCCTTAGCACAATAATCCCACAAACCCTTGGTTCTTGTCTTCTCTGTCTGACTGATTTATGAGATCATCTTTTGTTAGATTTCTTTCACCCTTTCCACAAGTGTGGTTCCCTTGATACTGTTCACTCCATATATTCTCCAGTCAATTTATCTACTCTTGCTTCAACTGCTGTCCATTTGCTAATGGGTTCTCAGTCTACAAGACTAATTCCAGTCTTTCTCATGAGCTCCAGGTACTTGGCTAACATTGTACTCAGTATTTTCCCTACAAAATCCACTAATAGCACCTCTTCCCTAGTACAAAAATCATACACTTTAGAGATATCTTTTTTTTTTTTTTTGGTCTTTTGGAGACAGGGTCTCCCTGTAGCCCCAGCTGTCCTGAAACTCACTCTGTAGACCAGGCTGGCCTTGAACTCACAAAGATCCACCTGCCTCTGCCTCCCAAGTGCTAGGATTAAAGGCGTGCGCCACCACGCCCGGCTTGAGATATCTTTCTTTTTTTTAATGTATGAGTGTACTGTCTGCATGTAGGTTGGTGCACCTGTGTCGTGCAATGCCTCGGAGGTCAGAAGAGGGTGTCGGATTCCCCTGGAACTGGAGTTAAAGACAAGATGGTGCTTAGAAAAAAAAAAAAAAAAAGACGGTACTTAGCAGCCATGTGGGTGCTGGGAATCGAACGCAGGTCCTCTGCAAGAGCAGTCGGTGCTCTTAACTGCTGAGCCATCTCTCCAGCCCCTAGAGATATCTTAAGATTCTTTTCTTCTTCATACTCCAAATTTCATTTTGATCAATTACAAGTTCAGAAGAAGCATAAATCTCCCCAAATGACAATTTTCTTATAGGTTTGAAAATGTTAAGATTCACCAGGCAAAATACAATATAAAATGAACAGAATTGTTTGATAGTATTAGGAAACTATTAAATATAGCAGAAAGTATAATTGACTAGGCTTCAGTGGAAGAAAACTTTAAGGTTAAACAGGTTTTAGAATTGTTGAAATTATTACCTTTCCCAGTTATAGAGATTAATATTGATCTGGATTGCTTGGTAGACAAGGCCAGCCTGAAGAAGGACTATCTCAGCCTCCTGTATGTTCCCACTAAACATTAGTATGTGTGCCATTTTTGATTCTTTAGATGGAAGATCTTTTATAGAATTAATGTACCGAACTTTATCGATCTAAACAAATAAAGAGAAATGTATCAGCAGTGGATAACAGAAATATAACAAATTATGGTGAGAGAAACCCATATGTACACACAAGTAAGCACTATTTACTTACTTCACCAATTGCTGCGTAGGCTATCTCTGCAGTAATCATATCTCGATTAGCAACTGCCATAGCAGCTAGGCAGGCCCACATGCTTCGCTCCTACAGTGAAATAACAGAACAGTTATCTTAACCACAGGGGTACCTTAAAATATGTAATGGTTCAAATTCATGATAACATAACTAATTAAAATCATTAAAAATTGTAGACATGGCATTGAAAAATTAATAATAAAAATGATGTAGAAATTTTACTGTGGCTACTCTGTTAAAATATATTAACAAGCTGGGTGTGGTGGTTCACGCCTTTAATCCCAGCACCTGGGAGGCAGAGGCAGGTAGAGATGGAGGCCAGCCTGGTTTACATAGCAAGTTCCAGGCCAGCCGGGGCTACAGGGAGACCCTGTCTCAAAAAAAAAAAAAAAAAAAGCCAAAAACAACAAAAACAACCACCACCAGCATCAACAATAGGCACAAATATACAAACATATAAACAATAGGGAGCATTTTTTAATAAAAATTTCTAAAACTTTGGCCAGACATGGTGGTACACGCCTTTAATCCCAGCACTTGGGAGGCAGAGGCAGGCGGATCTTTGTGAGTTCAAGGCCAGCCTGGTCTACAGAGCGAGTTCCAGGACAGCTGGGGCTACATGGAGACCCTGTCTCGAAAAGACCAAAAGAAAAAAAAATTTTCTAAAACTTTTCATTTCTAGTTATTAAGGATTTATTTTCTATTAACTCAAGATGATAAACCCTCCAATCTTTCTGAGTAGATGACAAGAAAAATAACTTACAGGGAATAAGAGGAATTGTGAAGGTCTCACACAATGCCATTATAACAGATCACCACCAACACCCACTGTAAGGAAATGTAACTAAATGCCACTTCACAAATATTTATTCTAAGGGACGTTAACTGGTAGTCAGTAAAAAGGACTGCGTTCAAGCATGTTTGGAATATACTGGATACAACCAAGTTAGAAAATGCTGATCCTGGGGTAGAAACATAGCTCAGAGGTTAAGAGTACTGGCTGCTCTTGCAGAGGACCCAGGGTTCAAACCCCAGCACCCACATGATGGCTACCATCTGTAACTCCAGTTCCAGGGATCCAACACCCTCTTCTGACTTCCTTGGGTTTGCATAACATGGGTGCACCTACCTACATGCAGGCAATACACTCATACACATAAAATAAAAATAATTTTTTTTAAAGAAAATTATTTGAAACAGATATTCTTAACCTAAGTCATACAAAAGAATATCTGAGGAACTCTAAAAACTTAACCAAGCTTCAGCTCAGGTCTAACAAATCAGAATCTCTATGGGGTAGAACTTAGGACCTGACTTGTGAAAAAAGTTCCATAGGCTTAGAAACTATTAATCTAATTATAGCATCTTCAAAAAAAACAAATCAAACAGTAACATCTATTCCTCTGTATTTAGCAATGTGTTCATTTATTAAAAACAAGACATGATCTTATTCACAATTTTCTAATCCTCAACTGGTATTACTCATTTTACAAAAAGGTAAACTAATATTCAGTATATACAAAAATATGTGAAGTACCTTAACAAAACGACAAAGCCGTACAGCATCTTCCCACTTAGAGCTGCTTACATACTCATGGAGGATGGCAGGGTATGGTGAGATGCTGATGTGTACAAGGGAGCCGTCAGCTCTCCTTACAGTTACTTGATTTCCAACAAAACTCACAATGTGGGGATTTTTACTATAATCACTGTTGAAAGCAAAGGAAAATTTACAGCTATATTCTGCACAAATTCTTTCATATACATTAGATGTGGGGAATAATCCTGACAGATATATAGTATATATATTTTCTCCAATCTTGAAAATTCATCTCAAAAACCTTATTTCCAGACAGAATATATATTCAAATAAGCATTTCTTTTTTCTTTTTTCTTTTTTGTCTTTTTGAGACAGGGTCTCCCTGTAGCTCCAGCTGTCCTGGAACTCACTATTGTAGACCAGGCTGGCCTTGAACTCACAAAGATCCACCTGCCTCTGCCTCCCAAGTGCTAGGATTAAAGGCGTGCACCACCACGCCCGGCCTCAAATAAGCATTTCAATATAACATGTGTATATGTACTTGAAGCAAAATATACTAACAATTTAGCTTGTCATGAGGAAATGAGCTTTTGCTATAGTTTGGATTATAAGTGTGCCCTAAAGATCCTTGTGGTAAAAGCTTGCTCCCTGGGGAGAGTCTTGTAGAGGTGGAACCCAGTGAGATTTATTCAGAGGACAGGAAATGTGCTTTGAAGGGTGTAACGATGACCCAGCTCTTTCCCTTCAGCTCCTTCCCATCCCCAACTTAAGGCTCGCTCCTGCCATGATGGATTTTATTACCACAGCCCTGAAAGCAGTGGGGCCAAGTGATTGACCATGAGCCCAAAGAAACCTTTCCTTTTTTTTTTTTAGACAGGGTCTCTGTAGACCAGGCTGGCCTTGAACTCACAGAGATCTGCCTGCCTCTACCTCACCCAGCACATATAATAATTTTTAAAAGCTTTTCAGTAACTTTGGTTTATTCTGCCTTTAACATCAACACAAAAATTTAACTGAAGAGACAAATACATTCCTGAAAATCTTAAAGTCAACAAAAATCTGTTTGTTGGGTAGTAGTCATAAAGTTTTACATCACTTAAAATTCCTTAAGATTTAAGCCGGGCATGGTGCCCACGCCTTTAATCCCAGCACTTAGGAGACAGAGGCAGGTGGATCTCTGTGAGTTTAAGGCCCACCTGGTCTACAGAGTGAGTTCCAGACCATCTGGGGCTATAGGAAGATCCTGTCTCAGAAAGAAAGGAAAAAAAAAATTAAGATTGTTTATGTTAAAATCACTAAATCACAATGGAAAAAAAATTACCTGAGCTATCATTAAACATTAAGCTTGAAAATTATACTCATAAAGGACAAAAAATAGTTCATACTATATTTTCAATTTGAATACACCACTTAAATCTCACTAAGCAAGCTTTAACTGAATAATTTACTTAGTTGAATCTGATTAAACTTGAAAAATATGCCCAAGACAAAATATAACAGGGTTTTATTTATCACAACACAGAATCCTATGAAATACAATATTACCTTGCATCCTTTTCATACAATGTTTTAGGCAAAATGTCTCTGTCCACATAAACAGTATTAGGATAATACCATACTGTAAATCGAGTATCCTGAAGTCCACAAAGGATATTGCATGTATCACACCATGCCACAGTATGCACCATGGTTCCTTAATTTAAAAAAGAATATTAAAGGTCTATTAGTTTCAGTAGTTCAATATTAAAATCTATCTCTAAAATCAACCAACAAACAAGATCCTAATTAATTTCTAATAGGTATACTCTAATTTCTGATTGTATAATGGTGAACGCATGCCAAAGCTCACATAAAAATGTATAAAAATAGCTAGAACCACTGTTTTAAACTGGCATGTATTTCAATGAGGATTTAGCTGTAGAAGGTGAAACTTGTTATTAAAGTTGAGTTGCTAAGTAATAAAGAAATGGGAAACAAGCATTCTCGTACATTCACTCCAGCATTAGACTGTTAGTATATGATAGAAAATAAGAAGATTGACAATAGCTAAAACTTTAAGTGACTTAAAATTATTTTACCAAGTTTAATAATTTGCTCTTCCTTCCCAAATCGCTTCACTGAGCTGATATAAAGATCTCTGTTTTTATCAATGAAAGCAATTTTTCTGTCATTGGTAAGTCCTTTTTGATCCAGAGCAATCTCAGAGATTTCATTCTAAAATTTAAAAAAAAGTGTTTAATTTGTTTTAGTACTTCACATATGAACATTTTTTATTATTTAATTATCAGTACATTTCTGTTCTTTTTTATTTTATTTTATTTTATTTATTTCTGTATGTGTATGAATGTACTGTCTGCATGCAGGTTTGTGCACCCGTGTCGTGCAATGCCGCGGAGGTCAGAGGAGGGTATCGGATTCCCCTGGAACTGGAGTTCTCCTGGAATTGGAGCTTCAGATGTTTCTCGGCCGCCATGTGGGTGTTGGGGATCGAACCCGGGTCCTCTGTAAGAGCAGTCGGCGCTCTTAACCGCTAGGCCATCTCTCCAGCCCACATTTCTGTTCTTAAAGATCAGTTAAGTCAAATGTAGAGGTAGATGCCTGTAATCCTAGAACTCAGGAGTCAGAGGCAAAAGATTATGAATTTGAGGCCAGCCTATGCTATACAAAATCCTGTATTGAGAAGCAAAAAAAAAAACAAAACCTCCCTTCTAATCAATTAAATGTCAATTATCTATTTACAGTAATAAAATATCACTATTAAATTTTATTTTTTAAGCACAAGGAAAATTAATTTATTAAGGAAAAGTGAGAAAGAACTCCCGAGAATGAGAGGGATTCCAACTTAAATAATTTTAAGTTGTCAATATCCTAATAATTCTAGGGCTGCATGGAAATGTAATTACCTTGCTGGCCATCCAAGGAAAAGATGCTCCTTAAAATATAATAAAATGAGGGTCACCTTCGATATAGTGCTCAGGAGGCAGAGGCAGAGGGATCTTTGTGAGTTCAAGGCCAGCCTGGTGTATCTACATAGCAAGTTCCAGCCCAGCTGGGGCTACAGGGAGACCCTGTTTCAAAAAGACCAAAATAATAATAATAATAGTAATAATAATAATAATAAATGTCCACATTAATACTTTGTATACTGAGACCCTCTTCCTTTCTGTCCTACCTTTAGTTGACAGAGTGAAAGAATAAGACAAGTCTGAATATCACATGAGAGGTCTATTTTGATTAAAACGTTTCATTCTAAACAGACTGTCGAACACCTATATTTTAGTTTGTTAATTAAACTTTAGGAATATATAGGAATATGCCATATTTGGAACATTAAGATTTATACAACTGGGGGCTAGAGATGGCTCAGTAGTTAAGAGTATGTACTACTCTTCCAGAGGACCCAAATTTGGTTCCCAGCACCCACATCAAAAAGCTCACAATTGCCTATAACTCTAGCTCTAGGGAATCTGAGCCCTCCTCTGGCCTCTGTGGGCACTGTATACTCAGTGCACAAACTCAATACTCACACATATACATACAAACATAATTTAAAATAACAATAAAAACCTTTTTTCTAATTTACAAATATTTCTTATTTCCTATGAAATTGTACATCACAAATGAGACTCAGCCATTCAGTAAGGTTTTGCTTTGAAAAAGCTGTTACCAAGCATGTCTAATATTTACAACAAACTTCTGACTCCAAGATCAAGATCTTTCCTTCGCCACAATAATAAAATGTTTCTGGTATAGTCTATGAATCTATTATGTTAGCTAGTAAAATTAATTTTCTTAAAAATTTGAAACACTTTAGTATAGATTTGCTTCAATCCAATCCAAGAATGGTTAATGTACTGCTTAGGAAGGCAGAAGCAGGCCTGTAAAATCAAGACCAGCCTGGTCTATATAGTGAGTTCCAGGCCAGCTGGGGCTATAGAGAGACCCTGTCTTAAAGGAAAAAAAAAAAAAAAAGATGACACCATCAGGTCATTGTATCTAGGTATATACAATAACATCTTTAAAATAAAAAACCACACATATACTGTCATTTAAATTGATGGATCAGTCTACGATCTTGCAATACTTTTTTTTTTTTTTTTTCTCTTTGAGACAGGGTATCCCTGTAGCCCCAGTTGGCCTGGAACTCACTATATAGACCAAGCTGGCCTTGAACTTGCAGAGATCTGCCTGTCTGCCTCCCAAGTGCTGGGATTAAAGGTGTGCACCATCACACCCAGCTCACGATACATTTTTTAGAATGAGCTCCTCTCTAGAACACAATATTTTAAGGAAGAAAATAATTCTTATTTCGTAGATATTAAAGCACTTATATTGGAGCACAAAGTACCATAATCTTGATACTTTAAAAATAGAAACCTTTCAGATAAATTGATTTTTATGATAAAGAGGTATTTTTCATCACCACCAAAAGAATCAATATATAGAAAGAGTACATGCAATTGAGAAAGGGGTAGTAAGGGCGATGCCGATGGCAGGGATCTAAATATGATAAAAAAAAATGGTCTGAGGCTGGAGAGATGGCTCAGTGGTTAAGAGTGTCGACAGCTCTTGCAGAGGACTCGGGTTTGATTCCCAGCACCCAAATGGTGGCTAAGAGCCGCCTTTAAGCCAGGTATGGTGGTGCATGCCTTTAATCCCAGCACTCAGGAGACACAGGCAGGCGGATCTCTGTGAGTTAAAGGCCAGCCAGGTCTACAGAGCGAACTCTAGGCCAGCTGGGACTAAAGGGAGATCCTGTCTCAAAAAAAAAAAAAATAAAAAATATAATATATATATATAATATAGTATAAAAGGAGACTGAAAAAGCCAGAAGCAAAAAAACAATTCAGGGTCTTTTTGTACTTCTATAGGGAACAATGTTTCTCTAGAATATTGTCACTGAAGTACATATATAGTCTTAAAACCTAAAGAAAATGCTAAGGATATGTCAATAAGAAAAATTGCCAGAAGTTTAAAAATATAGACATTTTTATTTACAGAAGTTTAGTCAAATAGAACATGTTATTGAAAATCAGTAAAGAGCCTAAACAGCAAACAAACATCATACCATATGATTCAATTAATTTGCCTTTCTAGCTTCCTTTTCAAATTTTCCCTGTACTGTCTTAAACCGTGATACTTTTAGGCAAAATATGTAGGATATGTATCAATTTCTAAACAGTAAATTAATTTCTATGTTTTCTTCCTTCAAACATGACTATTAATTTTAGAGAAGTAAATAATTAGTGGTTACTCTTATTAGAAGCAGCTAATGTCCATTACCTTATGAGAAAGAAGCTTCCCGTCACCTAAGGGTTTTCCAGTTGATGCTTCAAACAGGAAGATTACTTGAAAAAAAAAAAAAAAAAAAAGAAGAAAAGAAAAAAGAAAGCATTAGTTAAGTGCTATGTTAGAATCCTTATTGGTAAATTTCAGTGAGACTATTATAATCCTTATGTGAGATGAGTTAACTTCATGGACTGCAAGGCCTCCATAGAATAAAAGACAGCTACCTAGTAAGTAATGAAGTCACATTTCTTTTTTTTTTTTAATTTTATTTATTATTTTTTATGTGTATGAGTGTACTGTCTGCATGTAGGTTGGTGCACCTGTGTCGTGCAATGCCACAGAGGTCAGAAGAGGGGGAAACTGGATTTAAAGACGGTTCTTAGCTGTCACGTGGGTGCTGGGAATCGAACCCGGGTCCTCTGCAAGAAGAGTCGGTGCTCTTAACTGCTGAGTCATCTCTCCAGCCCCGAAGTCACATTTCTTATGAAAACAGTAGAACTAAATTTTTTTCCTAACACGTATTTCCTGATCAAAACTGTTATTAATGGTAGAGCATTAACGGTCCACAGACTCACTGATGGCACCTCCAATGTGGCTGTTATTAAATTGTGGTATCTTTGATTTAGACAAGTACAGCATCACAGACAAATCACATTCACATGAGGAAATATATACTGAGAGACCACTACGCTGCTAGGCAAAGTGCTATGTACTGTTATATACACCAGCATGGTAAAATAATTCAACCTGAGTTCTTAGCTGGGCACTTCAAAAATCCTTAAAATTGGAGCTGGAGAGATAGCTCAGCAGCTAAGAACACTGGCTGCTCTTGCAGAGGACCTGGGTTCAGTTCCCAGCGCTCACCCATATGGTAGCTTACAACCACAGCTTCAATTCCAGGAAACCCAATGTCTTCTTCTGGTCTCTGTGGACAATGCATGCATGAGTCCATTTGTAAATAAAATAAAATTTCATTTAAAAATATTTTACTTATTATTTTTATTTTATGTGTATGAGTGTATTGCCTGCATGCGTATAAGTGCACCAACGTCATGCAGTCCCCACGAAGATCAGAAGAGGGTACTGAATTCCCCTGGAACTGGAGTTATGGACAGTTGTTAGCCACCATGTACTGGGTGCTGGGAATCAAACCTGGGTCCTCTGCAAAAACAGTCAGTGCTCTTAATTGCTGAGCCATCCCTTCAGCCCCCAAATTTATTTTTTTAAACCCTTAAATTTTCCAGAATGACAGGAGCTTCTTTGGTATGATAACGAGGATAACGGATTCTTCATGAATACTTTTCTTTTTTACCACAGGACAACAACCAGAAAACCCACGCAATGATTAGTATGATGGAGCACTCAGATATCTGACCTTGGAGGATAAGAGGGCTGGACGAATGAGTTCAATTGAGTGGCCAGTGATTTAATCAATCATACAGTTTAATAAAGCCATTAAAGACCCTGGACAGAGAAATTCAGTGGCGCTTCCTGCCTGTTGAACATACTAATATAATGGGAGGATGACATACCCTGAAAAGCAAAGTACAGCCTTTCTGAGTTCTCTGAGGCATTTGAGCAAGTTGCAAGTTGTGAGTGGGTCTTGAAAACCTCTGAATTTACAGTCACGCAGAAAAGCAAGAGGCTGGCAAGCAAAGTGATGGCAAAGTCAGTTGAGGAACGCTGTCCTCAACTTTTGGGCTGTACTGATTCTGAAGTCAGAATTAGCACTAGAACTGAATTGAAGTATATGCAATATATCCAGTTTGGGAGGAAATGGACTGTCAATACTTGAGATTCTCCATAAATCATTAATATGTTATTACAAATTGATGGCCTTGTAAAATATTCAACTCAAAGCTCCAAAATATCAGATGGCTTGCTTTGGAACTAAGGAGAGGTCATAAAGAATCTATATTTGCTATGAACACTTGCTTTGGGAGTTCAGCTAGATCCCAGTCTAAGAATTTCCCTGAACTTTTGAGAGAAGATTCCAGAACTGTCCTCTCCACATTTCTAGTAAAGCCTCTAATTTTTAGTTAACTTAGGAAAAAACAGATATATGCTTTTAGATTCCCAAAGGTGTGGCTGCTAGTCTGTGGTGCTAATTAGGAGGTGCTGAAATCTACGGAAGGAAGTCAGGTCCTTAGGGGTGCCTTTGAAGGGAGCAGTGGGGCCTTCGTCCCCTGCTTTCTCTGCTTCTTTCTCAGACTCCACGAGGTGAGTGTGTGGCTTTGCTGCTCCCTACCAGGCTCTACCGCACTCTCCTACAGCAATGTTCTGATTTGCCACAGGCCCAAAGCAACAGAGCCAAGTGACCATGGACTGAAATTTCTGACACTGTGAGCCCAAATAAACCTTCCTTCTTTTCAGTTGACTGTCTCAGATATAAAAAGCTAATATGTGTACAAATAAATTACAGTTTACTGTAATATACCCTATTTGAGGAATGTTAGCAATGATTTATTTTCCTAAATACAAGTCAGGACAATTGGCCCCAAGATGAAAAAGCACAGATACTTCAAGATGAAGTATTTTCCCTTGATAATCAAGAGTCAGAACATTTTCTAGGGCCAGCAGATCTATGAAAAGATATCTCAATGTTTTGCAATTCAAAACCAGTATATCCAGCACTTGGGAGGTAGAGGCAGGTGCCTGGTCTACATAAGTGAGTTTTAGGCCAGCCAGAGCTGCATAGTGAAACAAAACCAAACCATTATATCATGTCACATCTGTTAGACTGTGACAACAAGAAAAAAGTGTCAGTGAGGATGTAGAGAAATTGGAAATGGAATACTTATACACTGTATTAGTGAGACTGCAAAATGGTGTTGCTGTTATAAAAAACAGTATGGAGCAACTTCAACAGAGTGGAGCAAGAGAAATGGGTGGGGGAATAGCCCTGGACTGAGAACTACTGGAGAATGGTTACTACTGGGTGAGGAAGAGTAGGCCTTACTTAAAATTTCTAGACGTGCTGACTAAACTCCAGTGGATGAACTTACACAGAAGGACATCTGGGTTCAAAAGCTTTACTGGGGCTGGGCGTGGTGGCGCACGCCTTTAATCCTAGCACTTGGAAGGCAGAGGCAGGCGGATCTTTGTGAGTTCAAGGCCAGCCTGGTCTACATAGTGAGTTCCAGGACAGTTGG
>VZQC01012080.1:3005613-3029699 GCA_009823505.1 Rhizomys pruinosus
AAAAAAAAAAAAAAAAAAAAACAAAAAAAAAAACCTGTTTTCTATGTTTTGTGTAACAACTTGGTTTCTCTCAAATTATCTGGAAACTTAGAGTAGGCCTCAGGTTCACAAAACTCTAGTTTCAGGCACAGAAGCGCTCAGTGTCAATGAAACCCATCCTCCCACATTCCTACCCAGCTCTTGACTTTATTACTCTATCAACCATCCTCCCTCTTTTCAGTACCTTTATCCAGTTCCTTTTCAGTATATGAAGACTTTAAAGCAATTTTTATTTTTTTAAAATCCCCAGCTTAAAATAATACTAATTATTTGCATTTAATCCCTCAAATTCCTGAAACAAGTCATTCCAGCTTTTACAATTCTTAAGTTCTCTTTATTCTGACATAACTCAGGCTCAAATTTATAATATCAATGCAAAAGCTTCTACCTTTTAAAAAATTATTGGCCAGGCATGATGATGCATGCCTTTAATCCTAAGCACCCAGGAGGAAGAGGCAGGTGGATCTCTGTAAATTCTAGGCCAGTACGTTCCAGACCAGCCAGAGGTGCATAGTGAGATCCTCAAAAACATTACTATTAGATGAAGATTAATTTAGCAGCATTTAGAGTTTAAGACAGGATCTCCCTGTAGCCCCAGCTGGCCACCATACCCAGCTGTAGTTTTCTTTTTGATAGTTGTTAAGATTTGTGGATCCTAGCACCAAATCTCTATTTGTAAGTCAAACAGAATAATTCTCTTTTTTTCTTTCTCTTTTAGTAAATATAATACCTGATGTTATTCATCAACTTGGTAATGTAGGAATGTAAAGTAATATTTTTTCTTTACCTACATACAACCCTACTATCAAATTGTGAATCCCTAAACATGTTTTGGAATTAACCTATAGTTTATTTTCAGACGTCATAATTTTGGTATATGTGTGGCGTGCATATATGCATGCTTTGAAGCAATACAAATAGGAAGAACAACAACAACAACAAAAAGACTGGGTCATTGGGCATGGTGGAACACACCTTTAATCCCAGCACTTGGAAGGCAGAGGCAGGTGGATCTCTGTGAATTCAAAGCCAGCCTGGTCTACATACGGAGCTCTAGGCCAGTTGGAACTAAAGGGAGACCCTGTCTCAAAAAGACTAAAAAAAAAAAAAAGACTGAGAAAAAAGTGAAAGACATGTACGGCAGAATGCATGGGCTCTGGGCTCTGGTGGGGTGGGGGGCAAGGAAGGAGGAATGGTCTAAATTTGACTAAGAAATATGTGACATGTACAAAACTTCAACAAAAAATTATGTTCTCTTCCTAAATAGCTGGGGGAATTAGCTCCCATCATGAAATGGGACAAAGATCAACGATTTCATCAATGATCCATGTGTTACAGTGTCAAAAAGACTACTCTTAGTTCTTTAAGAACCTATTTTTATTTAGTCTTCACCTCCCAGCAGCACTGAATGTTCCTGACCTTTTTTCAAACTTTTTTTGTGGTTGACATATAACATGGACTTCTCAATTTTCTTCCATACTGGACCATTCTTTATTTTATTCTCTTTAGCCAGCCCCTCAAATCTGCTGACCCTTGTTCTAGGGTTTTCTTCTTGGTACCTTTTTTTTGACAAAGGGTCTCCCTATAGCCCCAGCTGGCCTGGAACCCACAGAGATCCATCCACTTCTGCCTCCCGAGTGCTAGGATTAAAGGTGTGCACCACCATGACCGACTTAAAGACTGTTCTTAGCCACCATGTGGGTGCTGGGAATCGAACCCGGGTCCTCTGCAAGAGCAGCTGGAGCTCTTAACTGCTGAGCCATCTCTCCAGCCCCTTCTTGTTTTTTTTTATAATACATACTTTCATCAATATCAATCACTACCTAAATAATAACTCAGTCTCTATTGCTATTCTCTACATTCCTGCCCTCTGATGTTCTGAAGTATGAGAATTACAGAAGATATGGCACCCAGGAAGCCTGGAACAACACTTCTGCTCTGCCCTGTTTCCTCATGGTTACGACTACTGTCAAAAACAATGGTGCAATTTGTAGTCAGGGGATTGTTGGAACGTTGGACTGATTCTCTTTAAACAATTTCCAAGTGATTCCAGTCCAAGATTCATTCCAAATGAGTAACACACACACACACACACACACACACACACACAGAGAGAGAGAGAGAGAGAGAGAGAGAGAGAGACAGAGAGAGACAGAGAGAGACAGAGATAGANCCTGGTCTACAGAGTGGGTTCCAGGACAGCCGGGACTACAGGGAGACCCTGTCTCGAAAAGACCAAAAAAAAAAAAAAAACCAAACAAACCAACAAACCAAGTGGGCCTGGCATGGCAGTACATACCTTTAATCCCTGCACTCAGGAAGCAGAGGTGGAGCTCTGTGAGATGGAGACCAGCCTGGTCTACATAGTAAGTTCCTGGGCAATTGGAGCTATAGGGTGATCCTGTCTCAAACAAAACAAAACAAACCCACAAATCAATTACCAAGCTGCACACTCTCTTGGGAATGTCCTAAGGCTAAAAAACTACCCTAACTCTATCTAGAACTTTCCTAGCAGAGGGTTGGCTAGAAGCACTGAAAATCAAAAGGTAAGGCAATGTTTGTTCTAGCTTCTGAATCAGCTCTTTCATGCCAGGAGCTAAACACTCAAGACAGGTTTGCTTTAGCAGTCTGTTATAGCAACGTACAATGTTTCACAATATGTTTACTTAGAGAAGTATTTAATACTTGTTCAAGTAGAAGTTAAGGCTCACTCACTCTCCTCTCTTCTAACCTCACTGGTTCCTTCCCTTTAACTGTCCTCGAAATACATAGGATTCAGTCTTTGGTTCTCCGCTCTATTTACACTGACTTTTCATTAGTCCAAATCTCTCTCCTGAGGCCTGGACCTGTTTACTCTCCACTTCGGGTTGGATGTCTAAGAATCATTTCAGCTTATGGTGACAAAAATAGAACACTTGATTTGCAGATAGTGTATTCCAAACTTCCCCCATCTCTGCCGTCCATTTCATCTGCCCATGATAAAAATCTAAGATAACAGCCTTTCGTCCCCTGTTTCCCACATGGCCATCCTTACCATGGCTAAGTCTACATGATCTGGTTCGCACCTCTCTCTGCTGACCCTTCAGTGTAGCAATCATTCCCACTTCAGAATCTTTCCACTTGGTGGTTCTTTCATAGTCAGTCCCCTGCACTGCCTCTAGACATCTCCACTTGGGACTGGTCTCTTCAGAGCATGCACCATTAGCCAACAGTTAATCATATATTTGTTCACTTACTTATTTTTATTTACTAGATTGTCTACTTTGTTCACCATTGTAACTTTAGCTTCTGGAAAAGTACTTGGTACACAATTAGCACTCAATAATATCTCCTCGATAAATGAATATGGTATAGCAATGCCCTACTAAAATGATTTCACTGTAGCATGGCATTCTAAAACACTGGGCATGTTTTATTTATACATACTAATAAGGCCTAGATTTTTAAATAGAAAATTTAAAGTATTCATACCTGTCTTTTACTTCATTAACTTAAAATATTATATCTGTGTGTGTGAACAAAATAAATGGCGTAATGAAGAACAAAATTTATCATATTACCAAATGAATTGGAAAGGAATATTTTAAAAGTTTAAAAACTTGGGGCTGGAAGCTTACCGGGTGTGGTGGCGCACACCTTTAATCCTAGCACTTGGGAGGCAGAGGCAGGTGGATCTCTGTGAGTTCAAGGCCAACCTGGTCTACAGAGTGAGTTCCAGGACAGCTGGGGCTACAGGGAGACCCTGTCTCAAAAAGAAAAAAAAAAATTCAAAATTAAAAAAAAAATAAATAAATAAAAAGAGAGATCCACCTGCTTCTGCCTCCCAAGTGCTAGGATTAAAGGCGAGCGCCACCACACCTGGCAAGAACCGTCTTTAAACTGGTTGTGGTGGCCTTTAATCCCACCACTCAGGAGGCAGAGGCAGGTGGATCTCTGTGAGTTCAAGGCCAGCCTGGTCTACAGAGCTAGTTCCAGGCCAGCTGGGGCTACAGGGAGACCCTGTCTCAAAAAGAAAAAAAAAAGTTTAAAAACTTAAAAATTAACACTTTTTAATCTATCTGTATGACAATTTTACTTCTTATTTATTGCATGTTTAGAACAAATTAGGAAATCATAATTCTGCCATATGTTAGCATATTAATAGATGAGTAAATCAAAGTTTATGAGATTTTTATAGCATTACAGACTTCTTGAAAATTTGACATAAAAAAATCACAAAGATATACTTACTTTTCTCATCAGCTTTGTCTTTTATTGCTATAGTATCATTGCTAAGAGACACAGTCTGTGCATTCAAAATATCTGTTCTCATTCCAGGAAACTTTGGAGAAGAAATGAAGCGCCCCTCATAAGAATGCAGATAGATGCCACCACCATCTACCAGGAGAAAATGTCTAAAAGAGAAGTGATCAAAGCATTTTCTAAATAAGAAGATACCACGTTTTCATTTCTATATTAAAGATTTTCCTCTGGAAAAAATTAAATCATATAATTACAATAAATATATAGATAAAGACAATTATTTAAGAAATTAAAAGTGTCTGGGTTTGTTTCTGGATTTTTTTTGTTCTTTGAACAGAGGTAGGGAAAATGTTCACAATCCTTACCCTACATGCTAAAATTGTGATTTAATTTACATTATGCCTCCATGAATTTCTTTCCTAGAATAGAATCCCCATATAAAGGCAATAAGAAAATCTTAATAGTTTATAGCTGGTGACTTTAATGCCAGGTATAATTTGTCTCATGAAACAGTATTGATATATATTATGTTAAGATAAAGATTAGGTTATTAAAAGTCAAAACTAAAAATGACTCAAAAATTAATTTCAGTGCCAGCATTTACTGAAGATGTTTCTGACTTGGAAGTCATAGGTGAGGCATCAGTATGTATTCATATCTAAAAATTCAAACATGTTTGCAATAGGCATTCAGATTCATCTGTATGTGACACCTATGATCAAGGCACTAGGCTCCCTATAGTTTTTTGTTAACTACCAGTATATTTTTTCTTTGAGAATTTACACACATTATAAATAATACAGAGAAAACAAAAGACCATATGTAACCCTGACACAGACAACTACAGCAAACAAAGTACGCATACAACATACAATATTTTGGGAAGGTGTCGGGGATTGAACCAGGGCTGTCTATACATGTCAGGTAAGTGTTGTGCCACTAAGCCACCCCCAGCCTTACTAACTCACTGTGTGTGTGCGTGCGTGTGTGTGTGTGTGTGTGTGTGTGTGTGTGTGTGTGTACATACATGTGTGCATGTGTAGGTAGCTATGTACTATGGCTCAAATGTGGAGGCCAGAAGATAACCTCAGGTGTCCAGTCCCTGCCTTCCATCTTGTTTAAGAAAAGGTCTCTTTGATCGTCACTGCTGAGGATCCCAGGCTAGTTGACCCGAAAGCTGCAGAGTCTCTTGTCCCTGTCTCATCACACCACAGCAACACTGGGGATCTAGTTCCTGAAGAACATGGATTCTCCCTCCTCAGCATCATTGATTGCCTGTAGCTCTTCATCTAGAGGTGGGACCCTGTGATATTCCCCCATCCACCTAGCATGCCACCTGGTTTTGTCATGATGCAGATCCTCTTTGACCACCATACTGTGATGAGTTCATTGGTACAAAAACAGCCTTTTGAAAAGTTACACTGATGTATATATACCTGCATTCCTGTTCTCTTAACACTGAAGATACTACTTTGAAAATTTTATATTTAACATCTAAATGTTCTTGCTTCAAAAGTACTTGTTGATTCAGAAACTGCTAATTGCTTGTCTTTTTTTTTAAGTGTCTCCCTTTAGTCCTAGCTGGCCTAGAGCTCACTCTGTACACTAGGCTGGCCTTGAACTCACAGAGATCTGCCTGCCTCTGCCTCCCGAGCGCTGGAATTAAAGGTGTGTGCCACCACATCCAGCTTTGTATGTTTTTACCCTATATAAAACTCAGTTCAAAATGGATCAAAGACCTCAAATAAGACCTAAAACTTTGAAACTCCTAGACAAAACACAGGAACATTATTTCAAGATATAGTCATAGGCCAGAACTTTCTGCAAAGGACTCCAAAACCTCAGGAAATACTAGCAAGAATTGATAAATTAAGGCATCAGGGAAATGAGTGTGGGTCGAGTGATTGTGGTACAAGCATGAAGATCTAAGTTCGGATCCCCAGCACATAAAAGACTGGGTATACCAGTGAGCTCCTGTAATCCCAAAGCTGGGGACGACAGGATCCCTGGAGCTCACAGGCTGCCCACTGTAGCCAAATCAGGGAGCTCCAGGTTCAGTAAGATACACTTCTCAAAACGCAAGATGAAAAACTACAGAGAAAGGCACCTAGCATTGGCCTCTGGCATCTATACACACATACACCATGTACACACTATTGCACACACAAATATATTTCACACAAAGTGGCGAGATACCCAATGCTCATCTCCGGCCTTAATGTGTATGTGCATCCCCCCATTCAACATGCACGTACATACTACAGAAACAGAGAAACACAAACACGATCAGCATCAAAAGCATTTTTTTCTTTCTTTCCTTTCTTTCTTTCCTGTCTTTCTTTCTTTCTTTCCTTTCTTTTCTTTCTTTCTTTCTTTTTCTTTCTTTCTTTCTTTCCTTTTTTCTCTTTCTTTCTTTCCTTCCTTCCTTCCTTCCTTCCTTCCTTCCTTCCTTCCTTCTTTTCTTTCTTTCTTTCTTTTTGAGACAGGGTCTCCCTGTAGACTCATCTCTTCTGGAACTCACTATGTAGATCATGCTAATCTTGAACTCACAGAGATCCTCTGCCTCCTTTGTTTTAATGGTTAAACCTTTCTGATTGTATAAAGAAGGCCAGTGGCAGGAAGTAACTAAAGTAAGCTTTACCTGATTACTTATGCCACTAACACATGCTTAAAATATAAACATATAAAAATTACATATATATAAATTTATTTGGAATTATTAGAACAAAAAGCATTTCAGAAACAGGGTTTTTTAAGATATCTGGTCTCTTATCTTTTAAGTGGGGCTCTTAATCACTGAGCCATCTCTCCAGCCCCCAATTTTCATTTTTTTTAAAAAGTGTGAGTTCCTGGAGTAACAGCTAGTCACAATTTGCTTATGTTAACAGGCCAGAATCTCTTAGTCCTGTGTACACTGAAGGACTTGGCAGAGAATACACTTTTCAAACTTCAGTCATAGCCCAGAAGTAGCTCATGAAATCAATAAATTCCAACCAATACTGAAAAGCAAAAATAGAGCCAAGGGTATGCCTCAGTCTCTACACGTGTGCTCATTACTAATTGATCTAAGAATATTTTTCTGTTTTTAATTCTTAGACAAATAACAGATTGCCCAAACAACTATTATACCCATCTCTGAGATGTTTTAAATATGTTTTAAATACTGCTGCATAAGACATCTTAACCCTAAATCCAATAGTTAAAATATTACAAGCAAATTACCTTTCTGCCTGCAGAATTAAACTAACAGTTCCTTCTTTGAGATCAAAGATAAGTGGTGTATTCCAATTCTTCGTGCTAAAAGACAAGTAAAATAAATTTTATTAACGTTTAAAATATTAAATACATTTTAATACAAAAGTAGGTACACATGTTAAATAGTAACTTTAATTTCACAAATAATCGTAGACATGTATTACTATGAAGGAACTTGGCACACTATTCTACAATTATTCATTCACATGTCTGTATCCTCAACTCAAAAACAGAAAGTCGCCCAGACATGGGCCATGCCTTTAATCCCCACAAAGGAAGGGAGATCTTTGTGAGATAGAGGCCAGCTTGGTCTTCTTAGCAAGTTCTAGGCCAGTTGATGCTACAAAGAGACCCTATCTCAAAAAACAAAATAAAAAATTAAATTTAAATTAAAGGCAGAGATTGTGTAGCCCCAGCAACTAGCACAGAGGAGGCATTCAATAAGAGCCCTTTGGGGACATTATAATAGGTGAATTAGGGATCCTAAGAATTTCTGTTATGCTATTTGCTAGCTCTGAGTGTGGGCAAGCCATCTAACATAATTTCTCATCTGAAACTCAGTAGTAGTAGTAGTGAATATTGGAGATAGGCCTTTGCTGGACAGGTGT
The DNA here is from genome assembly GCA_009823505.1 of Rhizomys pruinosus. NCBI lineage: Eukaryota > Metazoa > Chordata > Mammalia > Rodentia > Spalacidae > Rhizomys > Rhizomys pruinosus. The sequence continues at coordinate 3,013,758 of VZQC01012080.1, forward strand.
GGATTCCAAATATGGCTGTATCATCTCCCAGCCACATGACTAACCAGCTTAGTTCCTATGATATCAGTTCTTCACTGAGGATGACAATGAACTATTTAAGTGCCTGGAAAACTGCCTGCTACATATCAGCCACTGAACCAATGAACCATAACAATAACATGATGAATATAATTATTTTCCTATAGCTCTCTCAGTGTTTCTGTTGAATTGAAATGAAAATATTCTGTAAAGTACTCTTTAAGTGGTAATATTATGTATTATATAAATATAAGCTATGACTATGTTTATTGAATAAAGTGATGAGTAAACAGTAATTGCTTTTATTTATCATTTATTTTTTCGTGTATATGAGTGTATTGCTTGCATGCTATTTAAGTGTACCTATGTCATGCAATGCCCACAGAGGTTGAAGAGGGCATTGGATCCCTTGGAACTGGAGTTATAGATGGTTGTTAGCTGCCATGTGGGTGCTGGGAATATGAACAGGTCTTCTGCAAGAGCAGCCAGTGCTCTTAACTACTGAGCCATCTCTCGAGTCTGTTCCTTTTATCTTTATAGGATACGATTATTCAAAGATAGGGATAAGCGCCAGACACGGTGGCTCCTGTCTGCAACCCTAGCACTCAGCAGGCAGAGGCAGAAAGGTCATTCTGAGCTTGAGGCCAGCCTGAGATACACAGTGAGTTCTAGGTCAACTAGGATGACAGAGACCTAGAACAACCAAAACAAAAACAAAAACTGGAGTGAAGGAAGCATCTACAAGAGGAAAAATCAACCCTTAAATAACTGAGGTTGAGGGCCAGACATGATGGCATACAATTTTAATCCCAGCACTCAGAAGACAGAGCCAGGCGGATATCTGTGAGTTCAATGCCAGCCGTCTACACAGTGAGTTCCAGGCTAGATGGGGCTACAGAGAGACCCTGTCTCAAAAAGACCAAAAAATAATAATGATAACGTTGATTCATATTTCAAAATGTTTTATTAGTCTTATAAATTATCCTCGATAACTTTCATAGGACCTATTTTTTTTCCCTAAGACAATAGTCTCACATGTAGACCAACCAGGCTAGCCTTGAACTCACAGAGATCCACCTGCCTTTGCCTCCCTCCCTGGGATTAAAGGTGTGCGCCACCACACCTGGTGACCTTGAAATCTTAATCCTATCTCCACCTCCCAAGTGCTGGGGCTATGGTGTGTGTGTGTGTGTGTGTGTGTGTGTGTGTGTGTGTGTGTGTGTGTGTGTAGTTATATAATGTGCGTGAGGATATGTGCCCGTGCACCCACATGCAGAGGCCAGAGGAGGATGCAGAATGTCTTCTATCGTTTTCTACCTTAAGGACTAGAGGAGGGTGAATCAGAAGTTCGCATCAAAGCTAGGCTAGCTGGCTGGTCAGCAAGCTCCCAGGATCTGCCTGACTACACCTCCCCTCCTCCCCAACACCGGCAGGGGCTACAGGCACTTATAGCTATGCTCAGCTTCCTTCCTGGATTCTAGGAATTTGAACTCAGATCTTCATGCATAGGAAGTACTCTTACCCACAGAGTCATCTCCCCAACACCAACCCCTCTCATTCTAAAGATTAACTCCCATTTCATATCTAGAAGACAGAAAAGAAAGGCTGCCGGGAGCAAGGAAACTTGTGGGCAATGAATGTTTGCTAGCAGGATCTGATTCCTTTTTCAGTTAGTAGGTGATACATATGGCAAAGTAACAAATACCTACTGATAACATAGTAATTTTATTAGTAATGGCTACTAGTAGTTAGTATGAAACTCACAGATATGATAAAAATATGTGCATTTGTATTTCAGAAAAAATATCGCAGCATGGTTCCTTAACTCATTTGAATTAATCATTCTCCATCAAGAGAGCTAATTTAAAAAGTAGGGATTGAGTGAAGCCTTTTTCAAAAATGTCCTTTTGGAACTGGGGGTGTAGTTCACTGATAGAGTGCTTGTCTAGAGTCCTGGATTCAATCTCAGTACTGAGAAGAAAAAGAAAAGAAGAAAAAGAAAAAGAAAAGGTCTTCTTAGAAATACCTGTGATTTCTGGGGTTAGAGATGGCTCAGCACTGGCTGCTCTGAGAACTGGGATTTGATTCCCAGCACCCACATGGTGGCTAACAATCATCTGTAACTCCAGTTCCAGGGGGAATCTAACACTCTTTTTCTGACCTCCTCAAGCATTACATGATGTGGATGTACCTATGTACATGCAGACAATACACTCATATACATAAAATAAAAATAATAATATCTGCTGAGCCATCTCTCCAGCTATATATATTTTATTTTAATTATAATTTTATTATATATAATTTTCTTATAAATAAAGGAACAACAGTAACTAAGAACTTTAGAATCAATTCTAGTTCTTCTTTAGTAACAAAGGCAACTATTTTAACCTGAGGGTTAGATTAGTTAATCATTCTCTGTGTTCCTTTTAGCTTTTGTAACATAGGAATAATGCATATAATAGTCATAAAAAAAAATCTAACAATCACTCAACAAGCAACAGCTACTGTTATCTAAACTTCTAGCAGTTTTCTAATTTAACTGAACAGGTTTCAAAGATAATGTCTCAGCACTAGTTCATCCCTACAGCTGCTCGGCTCTATTTCATTTTATAAGTGTTCACATTCTGAAATGTGAACACTTCACCTTAAGAAACCAGAAGAGGAGACGAGGCTAAATCAGAAAAGAAAAGCAGTGTTTTTTTTTTTTTTTGAGACAGGGTCTCCCTGCAATCACAGCTGGCCTGAACTCACTTTGTAGATGTAGACCAGGCCGGGCTTGAACTCACAGAGATTCGCCTGCCTCTGCCTCCCAAGTGCTGGAATTAAAGGCATGCACCACCATGCCAGCAAGAAGAGCAGTCTTACATTTTGTCATACAACACTAATATGGGAAAATTAAGATGACAAAAAAAATTAGATAACAGCTGATATGAATTTGCTACTGTCAATACTGATCTCTGTGGTATAAGTAACAGTGAATAGCACCAATCCTATACCTTCAAATGCTATGTCCTTGCCACCATAACCAGAAAGCTAATCCATACTTAGGGAAGGTAAGAAGATTATCTAATTATCTAAAAAAAAAATCTAAACAGGAAACCTGTTTGAGGAAACCATTTTCCTCAAAATTAATTACTCAAATACTAATCTTCATTAAATGATTGAGATTTTACCCCTATTCTAATAAGTTTAAAAAAAAATTCCTAGACCAAAAAAAAAAAAAAAAATCCTAGCACTTGGGAGGCAGAAGCAGGTGGATCTTTGTGAGTTCAAGGCCAGCCTGGTCTACGAGAGAGTTCCAGGACAGCTGGGGCTTACAGAGAGACCTGTCCTGTGAAAAGACCAAAAAAAAAAAAAAAAAAAAAATAGCAACTGTGCTTTTGCATTTTCAGGTGCAAGCTATTCTGGTGCATTATTATTCCTGGCCTTCTAATGGAACACACTGAATGTGTTTTCTTCCATTTTTTAACCACTCTGAGTCATCACTGTGAACACCCATGATTACCCTGGGTTATATTAAGCATAAATTCTCTGTGCCCTTACTGAATTCTTTCAACTGCTCTCGGGTTGCTAGCCATCCCCTCTAACAACGAATATGCTAGCTCCTTTTCTCATCAGTTATCAACTTTCTTCCTAAGGTTTGGACTTTGAATCAAGATTATCCTAAATTCTTGTTTGGTTTTGTTTTTTGGGTTTGTTTGTTTTTTTTGATACAGGTTCTCCCTTTAGTCCCAGCTGGCCTAGAGCTCACTATGTAGACTAGGCTGGCCTTGTACTCACAGAGATCCACCTGTCTCTGCCTCCCAAGTGCTGGGATTAAAGGTGTACACCTGGCATAAGATGGTTCTTAGCTGCCATGTGGGTGGTAGGAATCAAACCCGGTCCTCTACAAGAGCACTCCGTGCTCTTAACCACTGAGCCATCTCTCCAGCCCTATCCTAAATTCTTTAGAACTGTAAAGTAAACACCACATCACATAAGTTATTCCCATTTATAAATGGATGATCAATGAGCATGGTGGCACATTCTTTTAATTCCAGCACTTAAGAGGCTGAGGCAGGTGGATCTCTGTGAGATAGAGCCAAGCCTGGTCTACATAGCAAGTTCCAGGTAAGCTGGGGATACGTAATAAGATCCTGTCTTTAAAAATTGTGGGAAAAAGTATTAACCTTAAAAAATATTTTATTATTTTTATTTTATGGGTATGAGTATATTGCCTACATGTATGTAAGTGCACCCATGTTGTGCAATGCCTATTTTGATCAGAGAGGCCTGTCAGATCCCCTGGAACTAGAGTTACAGGTGGTTGTTAGCTGCCATGTGGGTGCTGAGAATTGAACCTGGGTCCTCTGCAAGAGCAGTCAGTGTTCTTAACCACTGAACCATCTCTCCAGCCCCATGAGTATTACCTTTTGAAGCACAAACTTTATTAGAGCTATTTTCATTGCATATGCTCAGTTTTTTCTCATTTCCTGGTTTTGGATAAGGTGATAATCAGTTAAGGCTTTGAGAAAATTAAAATTAAATCAAACTATATTAATATGAAAACTTGAAAATAAGTTCTTCATCACTACAAAACTCCAACATATTTTTAAGAAATGCAAGATGCTTACGAGAACACATAACACTGAAGAGACGTTGAAACAACTAAGTGTGCATAGTTCAAAGAGGCTTTAATGACTCTATCACGGAATTCCAGTAAATCCACGGCATCATTAAGAACATTACGAACCTAAACAAGGAAAAAGGAAATACCAATAAACATCATTTTTAAAAATCCTATTTTCAATTAGAAAAGCTAGACAGATTTAATATACACAAAAAATTCAGTATACCTTTGACCAGCTAATTATATAAAAAAGAATTCAACTAGGTTTAAGATGGTATCTTGGGTACAAAAATCAACCAAGAAAGTACAAATACGAAAATTATCTTAGAAATAAACAGAAAAGATATATGAAGATTTTTAATCTCCAAGCCAAACTGAATGGTGTAGCAATAGAATAAAGGAGAAATGCTTTGCTGTAGAGATACAGTTAAGAGGGTGACATACAGACTCTGGAAAGAGATCATATGATATCTACCCAAACAAGTATGAAGAGCTCTTTTTTGGTTAGATTTTATTTTAAAATTTAAGAGAGAGAGAGAGAGAGAGAGAGAGAGAGAGAGAGAGAGAGAGAGAATGAGAATTGCTTTAAAAATCAGAAGTGGGGGAGTTATTGGTTTAAAAGAAACAAAACTGCATAGTAAAAGAAGCCAAGCTACACAGAGGAAGAGAAATCTCCATATGGAAAACATAAAGATAATATAGGAGAAGGTTAAGAATCAACTGCAAAGTCTCGAAGCTGCTGTAGTGAGAGGAGCTAGCTGGAACTTCCGTCCCCATTTTCCCTTCCATCCAGTCATTGGGGCCCCACGCTGGCCGTGTAGAATCAAGCACCATCGTTATCTTTGTATTCTGACAACAAGCCCCTCTTCGTAGGCTTTACATCCTGTGGCCTACTCACTGTTCTTATGTGCTGTCTTTGGAAGCTCACTGGAACAGTCCCTCTTGCCCAACACTTTCACCAGTTCTGAGTTTCTGCAGTTACCACTGCCCACTGTTAAAAGAAGCTTCTTGCCGGGCGTGGTGGTGCGCGCCTTTAATCCTAGCACTTGGGAAACAGAGGCAGGTCGATCTCTGTGAGTTCAAGGCCAGCCTAGTCTACAGAGCAAGTTCCAGGCCAGCTGGGGCTACAGGGAGACCCTGTTTCAGAAGACAGAAAAAAAAAAAAAAAAGCTTCTCACAGTTCTGTGCTGGGTTTTGTCTGCTTGAGTTTGCATGGGTATGGTGCATGCTGACACTATTTCTGTAGGATCATATGTAAAGGTCACTGGACTTTCTAAAATTTCAACTCATTCTCTGAAAACTGATAAAAATAATTTGGCATTTGTCTCATTTCACAGTAACTTGGTTGACAAGACAATCTTTCAAAGAAGAATACTAATAAAGAAGAAAAATGCTAGAATTACAATATTACCATGTTGCAATATATAATGAAAGGTGGTTCTAGACAACTATGGTCAGTGGCTTCTAAAAACATGAAGGAAAGATGCCTAATGAGAAACTATATGACAGATGATCAGGTTTATATCATCTGAACACAATGAAGACTCTTAACAACACTGAAAGAAAGACAAGTGGGCATGCCGGGCATGCCTTCAGATGTGATGCAACAAGAAGTGTGCTGCATCAACCTACAAGGCTTGCTTGCTTGCTTGCTTGATTGATTGATTGACTGATTGATATTTTAGGTGTATGAGTGCTTTGCCTGCATGTATATGTGTGCAATGCCCTAGGAGGCCAGAAGAGAATGTCAGATCCCTTGGAACTAGAGTTATAGATGGTTGTTAGTCATCATGTGGGTGTTAAAAACTGAAGCAGCCAGTGTTCTTAACTGCTGAGCCATCTGCCTAGCACAGGTATCAATATATAAATAGGTACCACAACTCAAAAGAAAAAAAATTGAAACAGGGTCTCATTTATCTCTGGCTGGCTTTGAACTTATTAAATAGCTAAAGTTGACCTTGAACTCCTAATCTTCCTGCCTCCATGTCTTGAGTGCTGGGGTTACAGGCCTGTGCCACCACATCTGGTTTATATGGTTTTGGGGATAGAGTTCAGGGCTTTGCACATGGTAGGCAAGCACTCTATCAATAGCTACATCCCCAACCCCAAAACCTGAAATCTTAGCAAGGCTTTAGATCTAATGACCAGACTATAAGAGATAGACGAGACAGATAGGCATGTCAAATATAATCATGCAATAGAGATGTAAATCAGGTAGTGCTTAATGTGTGATATTTAACAGAACAAATGACCTGGTTTATTTAATAAATTTAATAAGTGTGTTTGTGTGTGTATCACATATATGTTATATATCGAAGTATTCATTTGAGACTTGAAGGACTTTAAGAACAAATTAACTACAGTGAAGGACTGTATTTTCTGATACAAACCAATCAACCCTGAAAATATACTTAGAAAATAACTGGAGAGCCAGGTGTGGTGGTGCACGCCTTTAATCCTATATACACTGCTGACAGCAGTGGCTACAATTTATTTTTGTTTCATACATTATCCCATTTAATCTTCTATTTAATCCTCTATTGTTCACTCTTATCTTTACAGAAATAAAGTGACTAAGAATCAGGTAATCTTGAATTTTGGCAACCACTGAGCATCAAATCTATATTCCATGTCAAAATTAGGATGGCAGCCAGGAAATGTAGGTAAACCTAACACCCAGGAACTGCCTTATCTCCTACACCAGCACCCTTTCCCTCTTAAGCCCTGAAATAGCTCACAGTTCAAGATACAATCTATCACTACAGGAAAGTCAAGGTACCAGGTACTTGAAACAGCTGGTCACATCATACCCACAATCAAGAAGCAGAGAGTGATGGATACACCCTATGCTCAGCTCACTTTTTCTTATATACTCCAGCATCCCAGCCCCCCACAGCGAGTATTCCCACCTCAATTAAACTAATCCAGGTAGCCCCCCACCCCAGGCATGCTGAGAGGTCCATCTCCCAGGTGATTCTAGATCCTGTCAAGTTGACAACTGACTCTAACCATCACACCAAGCAATGAATTCTGCTGCCAAGAATCTGTTCTTAGGATATGTCAGCTGGGCTATACTTGAGGTATGGATGTGGTAGCCACTGTGTGCTTGCATTTCTCTTCTCCCCTTTCCCAAACTGTTTTCACGGCAGCTACTTGTTTCCTCTTCAGTAAATTGAGAATATGAGGGGAAAAGGGAGGAGAAAAAAAAATCCCTACTTTACAGTTTTCTACTTCTCTAGATCAACAGCCAGATGAGTTTAGGTTCTCTTCTTCCAGGGAGGGGTATGTGCAATAGCTTCATTAGCCAAGTGGTATATACCTGAACTGTACATACACGAAGAAGGGCATGAATGTGTGTGGGCAGCTTATCATGTGGATCTCAAAGGCCCTCCCCTCTGGTATTCCAAACCTGAGTAATCTCTCTACTTGTGTATGGATTGGACCTAGTAGCTTGCTTCTACTGAACAGAATATGGCAAAAGTTATGCTACTTTTGAGTTCAGGTTATAAAAAACTATGACTGGGTTTATTAGCCGGGCATGGTGGTGCATGCCTTTAATCCTAGCATTCGGGAGGCAAAGGCAGACCGATCTCTGTGAGTTCAAGGCCAGCCAGCAAGCTCCAGGCCAGCTGGAACTAAAGGGAGACCTGTCTCAAAAAGACAAAACAAAACAAAACAAAACCTGTGACTAATGTCTTTCCTGCAGTCTCTCTGGCTCTTCTTGCCTGCTTGCTCTGATAACACAAGCTTCCAAGTTGTGAACTGACATAGAGAAAGGCCACATACACAAAACTGAAGGAAATCTCCTGTCAATGGCAAACAGAGACTGAAGTCCTGAGTTCAAAAGACACACTCTTTGAATCCCAGTATTTGTTCTAGGCCAGCTAGGGCTACATGGTGAGACAATGTCTCAGAAAAAGACATTAGTGAATTGAATCCTATCAACAATAATGTCAGTGAGCTTGAAAACAGTGTCCTCCAGTTGAGCTTTCAAATGAGCCTAAGGACTTGCCTAGACCTTCATTACATTCTTGAGAGACACTGAGCCAGGGCAACTAAGTAACCAACCCATACTTTGATTTCCACTCACAGAAACTGAGAGCTATGTTTCAAGCAACTACATTTTGGGGTTCTCAAGGTATGAATGTTAAATATCCCCCACAGGCCCGCATTAAACACTAGCCCTAGGCAGAGGCACTGTTTTGGTTGTAGAACCTTTAGGACATGAGGCCTAGCTGGTAGACAGACATGGTGGGGCAGAGGCAAGGCTTGAACAAAGGAGCCTTTAGCTCAAGCTCTCTGGTTCCAGGCTGACACAGCAATATGACCAGCTGCCTCACACTCCTGCAGCCACACGCACACACACACACACACACACACACGCACACACACACACACACATGATGGACTGAACATAGGTTGTTTCTCCCAGGTATTGTCACATCAACAAAAAAGCAGCTAATACAGCAGTGACTGTGCAGCAATAAATACCACATACGGTTTAACAATCAAAAATGACTATAGTGGGGGTTTTGTTTTTTATTTTTTCTGCCCAGAATCAAAATTGTATCTTTCTGGTAAATGTATTTTGATTTTTCTTTGGTCTTCCACTAGACTCCAGCAGACTAAACTACTAAGTGGTTCAGTGCCTCTTCTTCTGCTCTCCCTAGTTATAATTAAATACATTATACCCAGACTGAGTATGCAAGACTTGGAGTGGAGACTTTTGCTGGACTTACTAGAAAATAAAAGTGTTTTCTGGAAAAAAAAAGGGGGGGGGGCTGGAGAGATGGCCTAGCGGTTAAGAGTGCCAACTGCTCTTGCAGAGGACCCAGGTTCGATTCCCAGCACCCATATGGCAGCTGAGAACCGTCTTTAGCTCCAGTTCCAGGGGAATCCGACACCCTCTTCTGACCTCAGCTGCTGTATTGCACGACACAGGTGTACAGACCTGCATGCAGACAGTACATTCATACACATAATAAAATAAATAAAATTAATAAAAGTGTTTTCTGGTAGGTTTGAAGTTTGGAGAATATAACAGGGGCACTACCAAAGCTATAAAGTAGACAAAGCCTGTCTGCAAGAGAAGCAAATTACAGGGAAAAGGAGAGTAAAAGAACAGGAAGGGATGAAGTCCTGCTGACATTGAGCAACTGAGCCAACACTGACTGCCTCACCTCAGCCTGCTCCTTAGCTCAACACAAACCACTTCCTTCTTCTTTTCTCTAATTTCTCACCTTAAATTGTATTGAATGTACAGGGTGGGGATTTTTCAAAATATTAATATGGAGCTCTATGAGAACAGAGACCAAATTTGTTTTATTTGGTACTGTATCCCTCATTATCTGACCTAATACTTGATAAGGATGATAACTCAATAAACATCCATTGAATAAAGGATGGCATTCTTTTTTTTTTTTCTGTATGTGTATGAATGTACTGTCTGCATGCAGGTCTGTGCACCCATGTCATGCAATGCTGCGGAGGTCAGAAGAGGGTGTCGGATTCCCCTGCAACTGGAGTTCTCTTGGAATTGGAGTTTCAGACGGTTTTCAGCCGCCATGTGGGTGCTGGGGATCGAAACCCGGGTCCTCTGTAAGAGCGGTCGGCGCTCTTAACCGCTAGGCCATCTCTCCAGCCCCAAAGGATGGAATTCTAAGAAAAAATACTGAACAGGTTCAACCTAACATAAATTCAATGTTTTATAAAACAAAACAAAAAAGTCTATAAAGTGTTCTAATTCTAAAAATAAAAACTCATCAACATTGTATATAAAGATAAGTTGGAGATTAGCCATTTAAAATCCCTCACAGCTGCCCCAGTCTCACTGAGACTCATCTAGTCACTTAGATGATTTCTTTTTATTTTAAAATGGAAACTATGCCGGGCATGGTGGCACGTGCCTTTAATCCCAGCACTACCCAGAGGTAGGCGGATCTCTGTGAGTTCAATGCCAGCCTGGTCTACAGAGCGAGCTCCAAGATAGCTGGTACTAAAAGGGAGACCCTGTCTCAAAAGTACCAAAAAAGGATAAAACTAAAATGGAAACTATGCTGAAATATATCTATATTCTCATCTTGGGACATTTTTATAGTTAACACTAGAACTTCAGCAGTACTATAGTAGCTTGCCCCTATGTACATATGAATAAAATAATTTTGTCCCAAATAAGTTGATTAGAATTTTGAATGCATTCTTTGTCATAATGTTTTGTTTAACTATCAATTTGCAGGACATTCAGAAGACAAAAGGAGCATGTCTAGCCACCCCATGGCTGGACTGGAGTTTTATCTCAGTGGTAGATTAATTGTTTAACCAGTTAAGAAGCCATGGATTTGATCTCAGCATGGGAAAACAAAACAAAAACAGTACACCAGGAGAATACAGCCAGCAAAGTCCATACTGTGAAAAACTTCGGACAAATATTTGGTTTCTTCAAAAAATTAAGTATGGAGAAAAGAAACAGAGGCAAGAGGTAAGTTACATTACACTAAAAAAGATTTAGATGATGTACCAAACTACTGTAATCATTTGAATCATGACTTGACAAACATTATAACTGCAACATGGAAGAGAAAATTAAAAATCTGAACACTTCGCGGATAGTTATTAAAATTAGGGAATTAGTATAATAGGTTAAAAGAAATAAGTCCTTATTTTTTAAGCTGTAGACACTGACCTTTTTACAGATGAAATATGACATCTGAAAATCACTAGGGAAAAAAAATCGCTAGGGAAGTTGGAAAGCGAACATGTTTGTGGATGAGGCACGATCACAGACTGGTGATTATTGTGGCTGGACAGTGAGGACATGGAGTTTTCATTCTCTGCTTGCTATATACTTTCCAAATAAAAAGTTTTAAAATAAGAAAAAAGAGCAAAGGAAAATTTTACTGACTCCAATTATTATGTGTCTGATGAATATATTATCCAAATTTTAATATGGATACTTGGATAACAAAGTATTCAATTCGATTTAAAAATCACACAACAACACAACAACAACAACAACAACAGAAAAGACTGCGTCAAAGAACTGACTGAAATGGTGAACTTCTGCTCGAAACAGTAAACTTCTGCATCAAGAATTTTGAGAGAGACTAAGAAAAATATGAAAAACATGTTTGGCAGAATGCATGGCTCTGGTGGGGGGGGGCAAAAAGAGGGGCCTGGGTCTAGATCTGATTCGTAATGTAATTGTGTATGACATGCACAGAACTTCAATAAAACATTTAAAAAAAAGATTTTAAATCACATGGTATGTTTTCAAACTTTTATGGTAATTAAATAATATGCTACAAATACCGAAGATGGAAGCAATAGATCTAGATAAGGAGAGAGATAGTAGAGTTCCTCTTTCTTTGTCAAAGGGTTTTCATGGGCCAGTAGTCTGTGAACTACCTCTCCTCATAACTTTCTTCAACCAAGTTTTGATATATTTGTTGGACATCTACTGTATACAAGGCACTGAGCTAGTGGAGGCCTGATAGGAGAGAATGGAGAACCCGTGTCCCTAAGAAGCTTACAACTGACTAGACAACCCACCCATGGTACGTTCTCTGATCTATAAACACTTCCTCCCCTCTCTGTTTGACACAGTCCTCTCTGTGCATTAAACTACAAAATATTCTACTTCAGAATTACGAATAACCTTCAAATATGGCACTTGGTATATTAAATATACCCAGGAGAAGGAATTTGAGGGAATAGGAGTAGAAAAGTCATTCTTTCCTTCCTTCTAACTTCTCCTCTGAAGCACTTTATAAACTTAGTAAGTTACTGACCTTTCCCTGAAACAGACCCAAAGACCCCACTGAGAGATGTCATATTCCCAGAGGGACATGATTTCCTTATCTCTGAAAACAGAGGGACATAGAGAAGAATCTGGGGCCTTGCTGAGTTCTTCCCAGCTGATTACCATTTGATTGCATCTTTTTTTATTCTACAGCATTCCACAGCATCTATTCTTCATCGAACCTATATTACATAAAACCTGCATTAGGGCTGGAGAGATGGCCTAGCGGTTAAGAGCGCCGACTGCTCTTGCAGAGGACCTGGGTTCGATCCCCAGCACCCACATGGCGGCCGAGAACCATCTGAACTCCAATTCCAGGAGACCTCCAGTTCCAGGGGAATCCGAGACCCTCTTCTGACCTCCGCGGCGTTGCACGACACGGGTGCACAAACTTGCATGCAGACAGTACATTCATACACATACGGAAATAAATAAAATTAATAAAAAAAAAAACCTGCATTAAATAATGTAAAGACTTATTTGTCTGTCCTTTGTCATAGAGGCCTCAACCATAAACTCAAATATGGGGAAAATCATATTTTCCTCCTTCATACTTCTCAAACCCCAATAGGAACTTTCCAAAATTTTCCCATTTTGACTTGCCTTAGGTGATTCCTAAAGATGATTATTAAAGATCAGATTAAATGAGTTTTCATTATTGTAAGAAAGAATAATTTAACTTTGTCAGTAACTAGCAGGTTAGGCCTTTGAGGTATGAAATTTGATTTATTCCTATTTACCTTAACTTCAAACCTCCTTCCTTAACTGAGTCTACATATTCTATGCTATGTCAAGTCAACAATTAAAGCAAACCATCACAACCACCCTCTGAATAACCACTCCACACAGTCCTACCACTGCGAATGGAGTGGCTCCGTTATGATTTCCATACAATGATTGGCTCAAACCATGAGCCAAGATAAATCTTTAGTCCCTTACCTTGCTTCTGTCAAGTATTTTTCACAGCAAGAAGAAAGTAATTAACACAGGGAAGAAGAAAATAGACTTCTAGAGCACAGATCTCTCTCTCTCTCTCTCTCTCTCTCTCTCTCTCTCTCTCTCCACTCTCTGCTTCCTGGCTACTATGAAGTAAGCAGCCTCTGAGACCTGCTTCCATTGCCATGATGTTCTCCCTCATCAGGGATAAGAATCAATGGAAACCATGGGCCAAAATAACCCCTTCCTCTTTACATGGTTTGTATCGGGTGTTTTGTCACAACAATGAGATGTGTGACTAATATAGAAAATACTGGAGACATTGCTATGGCTAACCCCGACATGTGGTTCTTAAGCTGTTAGAACTAGTTTTCATGAGGAATTTGGAAAACTTTGAAGATAAAAACTAAAGAAACCCTTAGGACACTGTGACCTCAGCTTAATGAGTGGGTCTGGTGTGAGCTAAGCCGACAGAGTCAAGAGGATCCACTGCGGGTCCAAGGAAAGCCTAATCTACAAAAGGAGATCCAGTGCCTCATGGAGAGACCCCCTTTAAAAATCCACCAAAAAAGGGAAAAAGAAAGAGAGAAAGGAAAGAAGGGAGGGAGAGAAGGAAGAAAAAGAAAGAAAGATGGACAGTAAAGACTGTTTATGAGGTTCCGGATGGAAACAATGAATTATGGGGGAATTTTTTGAGATGGGGTCTCCCTGTAGCCCCAGCTAACCTGGAACTCAATAGTAGACCAGGCTGGCTTTGAACTCACAGAAATCTGCCTGCCTCTGCCTCCTGAGTGCTGGGATTAAAGGCATATGCCACACGCCCAGCAGGAACAATGGATTTAATTGGACTAGCAGTCTCTCATGTTAAATTGTAGGGAAAAAAAGTTTTTTTTCCTTGCCCTGAAACTTTGTGAGAGACTGAGTTTAAAGATACTGGATCAAGTAATTTGATAGAGAAAATATCACAGCAGCCAAGCAGTGGTGTGCTGGGTATTCTCAGATGTAGCATGCTTTTGCTATGCTGCTTTTAACCACATTTACAGAGATAAATGAGAGCCAAAAGCAGAGCAGAAGAATTTGAAAAGTGTGTACTCTGGCCAGAAGAGGAACAAGTTTAAAGTCATGGACAAGGAGGGTGATAAGTAAACTATGGCTGTTAAAGAGAACTCCAGTAATTTATTCTGGAGAAATATGGAGATGCCTTGGGGACCTCTTAGGAACTGCCTAGACCCCACCCATCCCAGCCTCATGTATACAACAACTGTAAAGTGTTTAAAAGACTCCTTCAGAAGACGGTGCTTCCTGGGTGCTCCCTTGCACAGGACCACCTAGGGAATAATTTTCTAATGTTCAACCATCCAGGCACTACTATAACTGTGGCCCAAAGAGGCCTGACTGCTCCATGAACTGGTGGCAGACCTTCAGGTCATCCTAGAGACATTGGCTTTTCAGTCATAAAGAAGGACATGGTGGCTTCCACTCACATTTTAGAAAAGTCCTGGGAAACCAGACAATTTTGACATGTCAGAGTTCCTTCAGGCGACTCTTAGGCAATATGTGTCAGTCTATGAGGGTGAAGTCTAAGTTTCTATAAGGACCCACTAAAGTTATGATTAGCAGAAACATTCCAGGTCTGCCACTGAAAGCTTCTGGCAGTGACCAAAGCCAGGCTGAAAGAATGAACAGTCCTATGGAGCTAAGACCTCGAAGTTCCTGGTGGAGTGCATGTCACAAGGCTTGTATGTCCCAGGTGCCGGCATGGAGCTGCAGTAGTCAATGCTTGCTCTGCTGGGCTGAGGTCTTCCTTTGGTGTCAGGCCTACTTCCTATGCATAGTCTCTGCCATTGTCCCCTCAGTAGTACATAACTTGGTTTTTACTTCATAGGGGCTCACAGCTCAGAGTCCACCTTGAGTCTCAGAGGACACTTTAAACTTGGACTTTTGAACAGTGTTGGGACTTTGCAGATTCTTGGGGATGGACTCAATGTTTATTCCATTATTAGATCAATTCGCACATCTGGGAAAGCAAGTGGGAAACTTTCAGCTGAAGGAAATGTTTGTGTCAGGTTGACAAAGCGTGGATTGTGATAGATGCTTAATCTTGTCTACTTGATTGGATAGAAGATGAGAAATAGACAACATCTGAGTGTGTCTGAGGGTGTTTCTATTGCACATTAACTAAGGAGGGAAGGTTGTCCCCTAATGTGAGCAGCACCATCCCATAAAGACCAAAAAAAAAAGATAATTTCCCACAGGCAGCCCAGAGATCTGTATCCCAGGTGATTCTAGATTCTTCAAGTTGACAGTAAAGTTTAACCAACACAGGGTCATCCTAGATGGCAAATAAGAACTTATCTCAGGGGCTGGAGAGATAGCCTAGCGGTTAAGAGCACCGACGCTCTTGCAGAGGACCCGGGTTCGATCCCCAGCACCCACATGGCGGCTAAGAACCGTCTGTAACTCCAATTCCAGGAGAACTCCAGTTCCAGGGGAATACGAGACCCTCTTCTGACCTCCGCGGCATTGCACGACACGGGTGCACAGACCTGCATGCAGACAGTACATTCATACACATAAA
>VZQC01012080.1:3042160-3056975 GCA_009823505.1 Rhizomys pruinosus
AAAAAAAAAAAAAAAAATCTCCAGTCCAACTTGGTCTTTCCCTGTATTACTCCTGTATACATATATTACACTGAAAGGATCCTCAAAAGCAGAAACTTTGACCTAGATCAATAAATTTAGTTCAAAAATTCTATGTGCATAAATTAAATTTAAGATAAAAAAAGTAGAAGAATTTCATTATGCTTCTTTAAGGCAGACTAAGAATCTTCTTATATATTACCTCTTACACATAATTAGCAAAGTGTAATTTACACACATCATTGACAATGAAAAGTTACATAGAGCAATAAGACAAGTTACTGCAAATAATCATTAAAATTATTTTAATTGAATGGATGAATGACTGAACCAAAGACAGTCTGCATATTCAAAGAGAAAATGAGAACTACAAAAAAGCTATCTTCTACACAAGCAATAGCACCACCTACCGATAAATAAAAGCAATAAAGCTAGTTCATTAAAAAGAAGTCAAAGCATCATGCTATTCATATTTTCCTACCTGAATTTTGTTTAATATAGTTTAATACATTACCATATATTAATTTATTCTGAACATTAACTTATAATAACTATGTTAACTTGAACATGTATGCCTTACATATTTGAATCATGCATTCTTAGATTGCAAAGATTAAAATAAAGTTTATTATAGACTCCAGAAAAAATTACAGTACTATACGTATAATTTTTACTATGCAAGTAATTTAATTATACCATGATTTGTATTACTTATCATTTAGCAATGTACATTTTCTTTATACATTTATTTTAATATTCCCTGATCACCTCACTTAAAATAATGTTATCTTGCATTGGAGAGATGGGTCAGCAGTTAAGTGTGCTTGCTGCTCTTTCAGAGAACTCAAGTTCAGTGCTCAGCACCTGCACTGGGCAGCTCACAACCACCTGTAACCACCCTGCTCCAGTGGTTCTGATGCCCTCTTTTGGCTTCTATAGGCACCTGCACACATGTGGCATATACACACAGACATAAACACACATACACACAGACAAAAAAAGAAATCTTTGCTGGGGGTCGTGGCGCACGCCTTTAGTCCGAGTACTTAGGAGGCAGAGGCAGTCAGATCTCTGTGAGTTCAAGGCCAGCCTGGTCTACAGAGTGAGTTCCAGGACAGCTGGGACTACAGGGAGACCCTGTCTCGAAAAAGACCAAAAAAAAAAAATTATATCTGCATTTCCCAGCTAAATTTATATTTAGTGTGTGTGTGTGTATGTGTGTATGCATGCGTGTGTGTGTGTGTGTGTGTAAACATGCACACATGTCATGGGTACATGTGTGGAGGTCAGAGGTATCTTCCACAATGTGGATCTCAGGAACTGAATCAGGTCCTCAGGGTTGGCAGCAAACATCATTACCCACTGAGCCCTTTCCCAAGCCCTGTCAACTTACATTTTTACAATATTCTTATCTTGATTATTTTGGCTGCTATTGTTTATAGTCTTTCATCTTTTCATCTGCTAGAATAAAACATTCTCTTTTTTTTTTCTTTTTTTTTTTTAGTCTAGTTGAGACAGGGTCACCCCTATAGCCCCAGCTGTCCTGGAACTCACGCTGTCGACCCAGCTGGTCTTGAACTCACAGAGATCTGCCTGCCTCTGCCTCCCGACTGCTAAGATTAAAGGTGTGTGCCACCATGCCCAGCGAATAAAACATTCTTAATAGAATTTGTTTATTGATATTTCATTAATAACAAGGATAAATGCTTGGCCCATAATAGAATCAATAAATATTTATGAATAAATTAATGAATATGAAACAGCAATACACTTTATACTTTCCAATACATAACAGCTATGTCAAAAGTGACAAACTTTCAGGGGCTAGAGAGATAGCTCAGCAGTTAAGAGCACTGTCTGCTCTTGCAGAGGACCAGGGTTCGATTCCCAGCACCCACAAGACAGCTAAAAACCGTCTTTGACTCCAGTTCCAGGGGAATCCGATGCCCTCTTCTGACCTCCGCAGCATTGCACGACACAGGTGCACCAACCTACATGGAGACAGTACACTCATACACATTAAAAAAAAAAGTGACAAACTTTCAATAGATTTTGGCAAGTTATACTTGAGAAAATTTATACTAATAATGCTTCCACCCATGCTCTGGACAGAGGTCTATTTTCATATTTTCTTTTTCTAACATTTATTCAGTTTAGACTATGTGTATGTGTGCATGCCTGAGTGTACATATGTGTACCATATGTGCATATATGTGTGCAGGTGCCTTTGGAGGCCAGAAGAAGGCACTAGATCCCCTGGAGACTGGAGATACAGGTGAGCTGCCAGATATGGATGCTGAGAATTGAACCTGGGTTCTCTGCAACAGCTGCCAGTGCTCTTAATTGCTGAGCCAACTTTCTAGCCCCTCATTTTCACATTTTCTGATAAGTAGGAAATGGGATTGCTTTGTGGATTTTAGATGCATGATGCTTGTTACAGAAAACACAGTATTTCAGAGGGGCTCCACAGAAAAGAGCTGAGTTATACTCTTTCACACAGCCAACACACACTTGTTTGGAGAAGATCTTTTCTTTTTTTTTTTTCTTTTTTTTATTAATTTTATTTATTTCTGTATGTGTATGAATGTACTGCCTGCATGCAGGTTTGTGCACCCGTGTCGTGCAATGCCGTGGAGGACAGAAGAGGGTGTCGGATTCCCCTGAACTGGAGTTCTCCTGGAATTGGAGTTTCAGACGGTTCTCGGCTGCCATGTGGGTGCTGGGGATGGAACCCTGGACCTCTGTAAGAGCGGTAGGCGCTCTTAACTGCTAGGCCATCCCTCCAGCCCTGAGAATATCTTTTCTATATCAATTCCTGATAACATCCCACAATAATCTTAAGCATATGTAGAGACAAAAAACCCAACAACAAACAAACAAAAGACTTCATTCATACTTGGAGGCACAAGAACTTCCTTCTCCCTGCAACTCTCTCCAATCAATGTCCCACAGAGAAAGACACAGCGTTTTAACAAAACATCCTCTATACCACTTACCACACTACTCCATGCCAGCCTTATAAATCTGATTCTCTAATAGACTGCCAGCAACTTCAATAAAAGTCTTTATATATTTTTTAATATTTAAAGTCCATTTTCTAGAACACTATCTGATGGTTAGTATATGGTTAATGCTTATTAAGTAAAAATAATATATACTTAAAATGTTAGTCTCAAATATCTAAAAAAATTATTCAGTGTACTCTAATTTTCCAGAATTATCCACAATTTTAAAAAGGACAAGACCCAGCACTCCAGAGGCAGAGGCAGGTGGATCTCTCTGAGTTCAAGGTCAGCCTGATCTACATAATGAGTTCCTGGATAGCTGGGGCTATGGGGAAACCCTGTCTCAAAAAGACAAAAGGAAAAAAAGGGACAAGAAAGCTGGAGAGATGGCTCAGTAGCTAAGAACACTAGAGGACCTGGGATGGGTTCCCAGCACCTACATTATGACCAATAACTTTCTGTAACTCCAATTCCAGGGGGTCTGACACCTTCTTCTGGCCTCCACAGACACTATACACACAAATGCACTTATATACATGCAAGCAAAACACTCACACACATAAAATAAATATTTTTAAAAGGATATAGTGGTTAATGAGGTGAATTGTGAAATTCCATTGACATTACTCAATCCAATTTTTAAAATTAAAATGATTATGCACAAACTGACTTGTTAATAAATTAATTACTATATTATCTAGGTAGTAAAGCTATGAAATTCTATATATTACAGGGTCTAAAGTAATAGGTATAAGACTAAAGGGCTGGAGAGATGGCCTAGCGGTTAAGAGCGCCGACCGCTCTTGCAGAGGACCCGGGTTCGATCCCCAGCACCCACATGGTGGCTGAGAACCGTCTGAAACTCCAGTTCCAGAGGAATCTGACACCCTCTTCTGACCTCCGCGGCACTGCACGACACAGGTGCACAGACCTGCATGCAGACAGTACATTCATACACATAGAGAAAAATAAATAAAAATTTAAAAAAAGACTAAAATAGGCAATATAAAAAGATAATATATTATAAAAAATGAGACTTTTCTTTTTTAGATACAAGCATTGATAATAGCTTGAAGTAAAGGTTCTTACATCTGAAAACAAAATAAAGCAAAAAAGTTTTAATGATGAGATAACCTATTATACTGATGTTATAACTGAGAAAAGAGCTAGGTAAAAAAAAAGTTAGAAAAATCTATTTCAAAAACCATCTTCAACAAATTTTAGGTTGTGTATGAAAGGTGTGATAAAAGGAAATTAATTACAGAATGACCTTAAAGACTGTGTAAAGTTCAGTATGTGTAAGATGGAGATGAGGGGCTGGAGAGACGCTAAGAAGTTAATAGCACTGGCCACGTTTGCAGAGGACCCAGGCTTGATTCTCGGCACTTACATGGCAGCTAACAACAGTCCATAACTCCAGTTCCAGGGGAATCCAATGCCCTCTTCTGACCTACATGGGCACTGCACAATATGAATGCACATAAAATAATAAAATATATTTTTAAAAAGATGGAGATGAGACTATTCCATAAAAAGAGAAAAATTAATCTGAACAGGGGTGGTACATGTCTATAATCCCAGTACTCAAGATGCAGAAGCGAGAGGATCATAAGTCTAAGACCAGTCTGGGCTATGTAGTAAGACCATCTCACAAAAACAAAGGACAAAAAATAGGAAGTTGGGGCTGGGGAGATGCCACAGCAGTTAAGAGCACTGGCTGTTCTTGCAGAAGACCCAGGTTTAAATCGCACCACACACATGGTAGCTAACAAACGTCTGTAACTCCAGTTCCCAGGGATCCAACGCCCTTTTCTGTCCTCTGTGGGCACTGCACAACATGGGTGCATTTACACACATGCAGGCTTAACACTCATACACATAAAAAAATAAAAATCAATAAAATAAAAATTTTTAATAGAAAGGAAGGAGAAAAGGCCGTAAATGGCAGGAAAGGCTCACGAGCCAATGCTTAAGCTGATTTCTAGGATCATACATATTAAGGAACTGTAAAGAAGAGGTCGAATGGATTTTACAACACCAGATTTCAAAGCTTCATAAGCCAGACAAAGGGCTAAAATTTTATGAGATGGAAAACAAGTTACCAAAAAAGTTGGCAGGCCATTTATAAAGTTCTAAAATTCTAACTACCTAACTTTGCACTTGAAGAAGCCATAAAAAAATTATGAGATTTCCTTGTACTTAAGAACAGTATGGAACCACTCCTCTGCTACAGTTTAGATCTCGGATGTCCTCCAAAGGCCCATCTGTTAATGGCTTAGACAGTCTTCAGGATGGCACTATTAGGATGTGATATAAGCTGTAGGAGGTGGTGTTCTAAGGACGGCTTTGGGCCCCCGGGACACATCCTTTAAGGGGGGTTATGGTAACCTTGCTTGTGCTCTTTCTCTTTTACTTACTGGCTGATGAGGTAGATGATTTTGCTCTCCCACAAAAGGCTAACTTGCCACAGACCCAAAGGCATGGGAGCAAGGGATCATGGACTTGAATCTCCAAAACTGAGGCAGAACAAATCATTTCCTCAGCCACTCTGTTACAGTAACAGAAAGCTACTGCTTTGTGGCATCTTAATGGAAAAGCTTATTCTTCAAGAACAACTGGTAAATGTTGCTGAGCTTGGCTGTTTGTCTAAACAGAATTCTGTCCTGAACAGAATTTGTATGAAGGAGGGTGTATTAGTCACTTTTCTGTTGCTGTGATAAAGCACCATGACCAAGGAACTTATAAAAGGAAGAGTTTATTTGAGCTTACAATTGACGGTTCCAGGGAATTAGAGTCCATTGTGGCGGGAGGCGTGGCGGCTGGATCTGGAGCAGCAAGCCGAGGGTCACATCTCGCAAAGAGCACAGGAAGCAGAGAGAGGGCGACTGGAGACCACGAGGCTTGTTAAACTCACTAAGCCTGCCCCCAATGACATACCTCCCCCAGCACGGCCATACCTTCTAAGACCTCCAAAAACAGCGCCACCAACTGGAGACAAATGTCTGAATACTTACAGCCTATGGGAGACACTCATTCAAACCACCACAGAGGGCATACTATGCAAAGGAAAAAACCTCAGAGTATCCAACCACGAATTCTGTGCGTGCACGTGCGCGTGTGTGTCTGTGTGTGTGTGTGTGTTATACATGACTGTGCACATGCGAATGTTGGTTTGTATGCACGCTTGTGTGCACATGTGTGGAGGCCAGAGGTAAATATCAAGTGTTTTTCTCGATTGACCAGCACTTTGTGTTTTGAATCACTGTCTGTCACTAACCCTGGAGCTCATTTACTCAGCTGGCTTCCTAATGAGCTCAGGACCCCTCTGTCTCTGTTCCGCAGAACTGGGGAGAAGGGCCTAGTGTGCCCGGCTTTACATGGTGCTAGAGTTCTGAACTCCTCAGTTTTAAAATGAACATTTTATAAACTTATTATTACCTTACGAAAACTATGCAACTAAGATTTTGAAACATATTGATACCAAAAGCAAATGAAAAGTTGTACTGTCCATGCTAAGTGGACATTTAAAGCTTCAAAACAAGTATTTCAAAAAAGACAAATAGCAGAAATATGTCCATTCTTCATTTTTAAACTACTTGATATCATAAATCTGGAATGGACTGAACGGCCTTCCTAAGATGACAAATCAGAGAGACTGACTTAAATTTATGTTCACTGAAAACATTTTTTTAAAGACTAAGAACCCTGTGTGTGGTAAATTACAACATTTATGACAGCACATCTGTGATTGTTCACCACTATAACTTACCCCAGTTTTATCACACAAGCGTAAAGTATGAAATGAACCAACAGCAAATAACTCTCCATCTGGCGCCCAGGCAACTGAGGTAATTGGGTGTTCATGAGGCTGTGAGTTGTATAGCAGGCGGCCATAACTATCCCAAACCTACAAAACCAAAATGTTTTATAATAATAACCACACTGTTACAAAAAGTTTATTCTCCAGTAAGGTATCAAATGAAGACTAAGAAATCATAATCTTATATATAACTTTAGCAACTAAACAAGGATGAAAAAGCAGTATTCCTTGAAGCCTACATGTTTCAGGAAGAAAATACTTCATAACATTATCATTTTCAGATTTTACTAAGCCTTGGATTAAACATTAAGTCTACCCATTAAAGTGCTTTAAATTTAGTAGTAAAATCTTGTTATTTTTAGTATTTTCCTAGAACGCTATTGATGGTCTCTAAAATAATTTATTTCAATTAAAGTTCCTGCAAATACAGTTACACTGAGTGTTATTCTTGGAGCTAGGGATATGCCTCAATAGGGCCAACTCAGCCTAGCATGTGCAAAGCTCTAGTACTGCAAAATTGAAAAAAAAAACATTATTCAAAAATTATTCTGGTCTGAAACTGACCAATGCTTAGGAAACCAGTGGGGATGATATTTTTAAAACATAAACGAGCTTATTTAAATTGAAGCACTGAAACCAAAGGCTGAATTGATGTTGCTTTTTAAATCAAATTCTATGGGTCACTGAGTTTTATGATTCAAACTTTAAAATATCACTTAAAGTTAGAAAATAATTTTCCAAATTATTACAAAGACTGAATGTTCTAATATGGTAAATACTTTTCACCTACAATTTATTAGTTTACTCAGATGGTAAATATTACCTGATGTGATGGTTAGTTTTCATTGTCAATTTGATATATTTAGAACCACCTGGAGAGACAGCTTCAATGAGAAATGGTCTCAAATCAGGCAAGCCTGTAGGTATGACTGTGAGGGGTTGTTTTTATTATGTAAATTAACCTGGAAGACCCACACACAGTGGGCAGCACCATTCTCTGGCTTTGGGTCTGGATTGTAAGTATAAGCGTAGAAAATGACCTGAATACAAGCATGCATGCATTCTCTTTCTGCTCTTGACTGTGGATTTGACTATCTGCTTCAAATTTCTGCTTTAACTTCCCTGCAGGGATGGGCCATAACCTGGACTTGTAAATCAAATAAACCCACTGCCTCTAAAGTTGCTTTCGTCACAGTATTTTATCATAGCAACAGGAAACAAAACAAAGACAAACACTGACACTGAGAAATGGGACGACTGTTGTGATAAACCTGACCATGTGGCTTTTAAGCTTTTGAAACTGTTTTGTGTAAGGAATGTACAAGGTTTTGGAACTTTGTTCTAGAAAAGCCATTGAATGCTGTAGGAAGAGCTTAACGGGCCACTCCTGTGGGACCCTGGAATATAGTAACACTGAAAGACACAGACAGTGGAGGCCCTGCTCACAGGGTTTCAAACAAGGACTTTATTAGGAACTTGGATAAGGGCCAAGAATTTGGCTGTATTGGGTCTTGTCCTGCGAGCTCGAGAGGGCCTGAGTTTAGAGGTGATGAACTGACTTGTTTAGCACAGGGGATTTCAGGGCCAGATGGTATTCAGGCTGATAACCAAGAAACAGCTGTAAGTGATGGCAGAGATCGCGCCTCCTGCACTCCACTAGGATAATGGGAAGGTGTTTCCTCAGGATCAGCACACAGAATCTGATATAGCTGTGGTCCACAGTGATTGGGTTATATCTTGAGCTGGCAGCACAACTTAGCAATATAATGTCATCTACTTGATACTGGTTTTGAAGGCATAAAAGAGGCAAAATTGAGGGGTCATGGAGTGTAGTATAAGGCCAGTCACTGTGTGGCAGGGTCAGAGTCCCTGTAGAGAGGCCCTGAGAGGCCGCTGAGTGAAGCTGTAATGGTAAAGACTCATTTACAATGGAAACTCCAGGATATCGGAGATTCCAGGAACATGGGAAGCTGACCAAGGGGAACTGCAGGTGTGAAGTGCCTAAGCCTAAGAAAGACTCTATGTGCTACAGGTGGCAGTGCTGGAGTGGTGGGGTTACCCAAAACCTCTGAAGCACAGCACATTACAAGCCCCCAGATCACCATACATGGAGCTACAAGGTTTAATGTTTCCTTGCTAGATCTTAGTTTTTCTTTCATCACTCCTTGCTATACTACCCAACTCTTGCATTTTTTAATCTTTTTTTTTTTCCTTTTTTAGTTTATTCCTTTTTTTTTTTTTTTTTTTTTTTGGTATTTTTGAGGCAAGGTCTCCCTTTTAGTACCAGCTGTCCTGGAGCTCGCTCTGTAGACCAGGCTGGCCTTGAACTCACAGAGATCTGCCTCCCGAGTGCTGGGATTAAAGGGGCACTCAACCACGCCTGACTAATTCTTCCATTTTTAATTGGAAATGTTTATTTTGTGGCATTATAGCTGGAAATATATAACTTGTTTTTAACTTTATAGGAGCTCACAGTTAAGAGATTTGGGACGACTTTAAAAGTACTGGAATTTTTAGACCATGAGGACAAAGGATGGAAAGTTACAACTTAAAGTGGTGTGTTTTAAGTCAGGTTGACAAAAGTTGGGGTTGTGATGGTTAGTTTTCATTTTCAACTGGACACCATTTAGAATCACATGGGAAGAAAGTCCTAATGAGGGAGCATTAAGATCAGGTTGGCTTGTGAGCATGTCCGTGGGGGATTGTCTTGATATGTTAATTGAAGTGAGAAGGCTCACCCTGTGGTGACACAGCCTTCTCTGGATTTGGGTATGGATAAGAATGGACGTGTTCTCTCTGCTCTTGACTGTGGATGTGACCAGCTCCTTGAAGTTCTTTCAAATTCCTGCCTCAGCTTCACTGACTGTATCTTGGAATGGGAAGCCCAATAAACCCTTTCTCACTTAAAAGTTGCTTTTGCAGGTGGTTTGTCACAGCAACAGGAAACAAAACTAGGACACATACCTTATACTTACAGTCTTCACCAGCAGATAAAATGAGATCATTGACTGAGTTCCAATCTACTTTTAAAATAACGCCGTCATGAGCTTTCCACTAGGAGGGAAGAGATAATACTTAAAACTTTGAAAGTGAATTTTTTTTCTATTAAACAAAAAGATCCTTTATCTTTTTCTCTTCCTTTGTTTTTAGGAACACCCTGCAAAATCAAATGACATTTTCCAAAAATACTTCTTCTGCACTTTAAATAACTTACAAAAAAGCTACAAAAACCATATTTATCAGAACACATCTGTAAAATAAAAATGTCATTTGAGGTTAGTGTACATATATACACGCATAGCTACATAGATCCTTTTTTTTTTTTTTAAGAGACGAGGATTGCACCACTATGTTGCTCAGGTTGGTCCTGAACTACTGGACTCAAGGAATCAATCCTCTTCCATAGCCTCTTGGGTAATGGACTACAGCAGCACACTACCAAACACAGCTTGCTGCCTCTTCTATGCATTTCTTTTGTTCTTCTTTCTTTCTTCTTTTTTATCGTCTATTCATGGATCCCTATCTTCCTTCCATAGCCACTGTGAAATTCCTCCTTTTCTTGTTTCAATTTCCATCAAGGAAAGCAGCTAGCACTAGGACATCCATTTTATAGCTCACATCCTGTGAATTTGCTCAGTTGCCTAGAATCCAGATGGAAAATTGCTTGCTGCTAAATTTTTTCAAGCTTGACATTTGTGTAATAAACTGGAATAAGTGTTATATAATCTAAGGTGTCAGCTGACTCCGAATCTTGCTGTCTCCTTTGCACAGCTGCTCCTGTCATGTGATGCTGTCTTCATGCTTGTTTACTAAATTCTCTTTCCTCTCCTCTTTTTTGGGAGGTGAGGAGCTAGAATTGGCCCTAAGGCTTCACATGCTAAATAAGCTCTACCCTTAAACGACACTCCAGACTGTTGATGTCTGTTTCAACTTCTACTACATGAACGTCTTTAGTACTCTCTTAACCACGTAAGCTTTATTCTCTTTATCTTTATGGAACTGGCTTAGAACTGGATTACTGCAAATCTTCTGTTGTATTTGCCATATAATGAAATGAAGTCTTCCATAGTAAATATATATACATACATATGTGTAACTATACAAGTTACCTATAATCTAAAAGATATCTAAAAGCAATCTAAAAGACAAACATGTTTATATTTATTTTAAACATAATTACATGTTTATATTTCTTTTAAACATAATTACACAAATATATAATTATACATATTGAAATTATATAAAATTATATATTACACCCAGAAATTAGTAATGTAGAAACTAAGCATGGGTATGCTGCTCTTAAATGTAATTGTTTCCATTTCTCTATTACCACTAGGGTAATATAAATTTTTTTAAAAAGTAACTTTCCTTTAAGACTTTGTATATGTTAATCTCTAAGACAATTAACTTTATATCAGAGGGTAGATTTTTAAAGACTTTTTCTTCAAACTCTTTCCAACTACTGTTCTTAATGTAGACATAGTAAATATTCAGTTAGGTCAAAAAGTAACAGTTTTCAGTTTGCTTTATTCAAAATTACAAAAATATACTCTTTCAAAAGTAAATATTTTGATAATACAATTCTCACAATTAACTACCAACTTAATCCAATATCCTGAAATAAACAGCTAAAACAACAAAGGTGTACAGGAACATATAAACACACAACAGTTTCCTTTTAATGCTAAAAAATAGATTTTTTGCATATTCAAAATCAACAAATAAACTATTATTTAAGTTTTCTTTATAATTTAAAATATTGGGCTCAACAGTTAAGAGCACTGACTTCTCTTACAGAGGACCTGGGTTTGATTCCCAGCACACACATGGCAGCTAATAACCATCCATAACTCCAGTTCCAGGGGAACCAACATCCTCTTCTGATATCCCCAGGCACTGCACAACACAGATGCACCTATCTACATGTAGGCAATACACTCACACACATAAGAAATAAAAACAATAGGATATGAACATATTTATACACATTTACATATTATATATAATAACAGATAATTTTCAATCATTTATTAGGCAGTCTATAAAATTCCTTTGAATAAGGTCTTTAAAGGAAGAACTATATTTGGTTTCTTTCTGGTTTTTATAAAATGCTTTTGTTCAGCCGGGCGTGGTGGTGCACGCCTTTAATCCTAGCACTTGGAAGGCAGAGGCAGGCAGATCTTTGTGAGTTCAAGGCCAGCCTGGTCTACAGAGTGAGTTCCAGGACAGCTGGGGCTACAGAGAGACCCTGTCTCAAAAAGACAAAAAAACAAACAAACAAACAAAAAAACTTTTTGTTCATTTGCTAGTTTTGTGTGTGTGGTGCTGGAATCAAACGAAGAGCCTTACACATGCTCTTATGCTCTACTTCAGAAGTATATCCCCAAACCTGTTCTATTCTTTTTCTTTTCTTTTTTTAATTTTATTTATTTCTGTATGTATATGAGTGTACTGTCTGCATGTAGGTCTGTGCACCCGTGTCGTGCAATGCGCGGAGGTCAGAAGAGGGTGTTGGATTCCCCTGGAACTGGAGTTCTCCTGGAATTGGAGTTTCAGACGGTTCTCGGCCGCAATGTGGGTGCTGGGGATCGAACCCGGGTCCTCTGCAAGAGCAGTCGGCGCTCTTAACTGCTAGGCCATCTCTCCAGCCCCCACCTATTCTATTCTTATACTTATATATGGTCTTATATATTGTCTTATACTTAGCTTGGCACATAGTAGACATGCAGTATATTTATACTGAATGCATAAATACAAGTTTTCTCATAATAATACCATATTCTGGATATGTAGAATGTCTTAAAGGAAGTGAGATTTATAGTTCTAAATGGCATTCTGTACACATGAATAAAGCACTCCTTTCTGTGGACAAGCCATATTTGAAAATGCTTATGCTCCCAGGGAATTGCTACAAGTTTAGATTCCCAAAAAGAATGGATAATTTGCATCAACTTACTAAGTATACATTAGCTCTCTTTCACTCCAACTGAGTTTTGACAATGGATACCTTTTGCTTGCTCCTGTATCCTGGCTTAAACGTTTCAATGAAGCACCAAAGTTATATTTTAATTGATCTATGATGATGCAAGAAGCTTCCAAGTTTCATTCATAAAAGCTTCATTACAGATGTCTAAATTCACATAAATATAAACTAAAGGAATAGAACAAAAGCTTCAACTAGCCTGCTTTTACTATATAATTTTGCTGCAGATTTTCAAAGCAGAATTGGTCTGAGAGGACTTTGACTAAAGGTAGTCAGAACTACTGTTCTTTCACAGTTTCTCTTTGTCTACTTCTTTGAGTTGCTGAAAATAAGGCCTGTGCCTTTCACTTACTGTTTGTGCCCATAGTTCTCAGCAATGTTCAGGATGTCATAAAAATGTAAGTGTATGGGCTGGAGAGATGGCCTAGCGGTTAAGAGCGCCGACCGCTCTTACAGAGGACCCGGGTTCGATCCCCAGCACCCACATGGCGGCTGAAAACCGTCTGAAACTCCAATTCCAGGAGAACTCCAGTTCCAGGGGAATCCGAGACCCTCTTCTGACCTCCGCGGCATTACACGACACGGGTGCACACACCTGCATGCAGACAGTACATTCATACACACACAGAAATAAATAAAATTAATAAAAAAAATTATTTTAAAAATGTAAGTGTATGAAAAAAAATAAAAAATATTTTAAAAAATGTAAGTGTATGACGACATGAAATAGACATATAGGTAGACAGCATGCTCTATACAGAAAGTGCTAACATGAAAAATCAAAATTTTCTCTATCTTTTTATTGTCTGAACTCTACATCTACCCAACTACTGAAACTGATGCCTCTTAAAGCACTTTCATACCTGATATAGCCTGTCAATCTCCATCACCAAATTGTCTTTTTTCTGACTTCCCTTGCTGATTAAAAGGTAATGAGGGCATATTAATTTATAAAAACATAATAACATTAGTAACAGCTCTTACATATCCAGTGCTTACTATATGAAGCAATCCTCTTAAGTAGGCATTAGTGTTCAAGACAAAGAGAAGTTTGACATGGAACGAGATGTCAAAACTTTCTGTGGTCACATACAGGAAATGAGTATATGACCCAGGTGACTAACTCCAAAGCCCATATTCTTCTTACCCAAACTATACTATGTCATGATCAAAATGTGAAGGAAGCCAATATGCCTTTCAATACTAGAATACAATAACCAAATCTTGCATATACCTTAAAAGTTTTCCATTCATTTGTCCCTGCCTCTCCTGTCTTATCAGCCATTATTGTTTTCCTTCCTTTTGTGTGCTTCTGTTTGCTCCTTCGAATTGTCTTATATTTTATGTGTGAATGTATTGCCTGCATGTATGTAAGTGCACCTGTGTCATGCAATGCCCTTGGAGGTCAGAAGAGGGCGTCAGATTGCCCTGGAACTAGAGTTATGAATGGTTGTTAGCTACCATGGGGATGCTGGGGGACTGAACCTGAGTCCTCTGCAAGAGCCACCCATGCCCTTAACCACTGAGCCATTTTTCCAGCCCCCAGTTTTGTTTTGGGTTTTTTTTGGTCTTTTTGAAACAGGGTCTTCCTGTAGCCCCAGTTGCCCTGGAACATAGGTAGACCAGGCTGGCCTTGAACTCAGAGATCTACCTGACCTGCCTCTACCTCCTAAGTGATGGGATTAAAAATGTGTGCCATGCCCAGCTCAGCATCTTTTTTTTTTAATATATATTTTTGATATTTTTGAGACAGGGTCTCCCTTTAAATATTTTTTTTTTATTTATTTCTGTATGTGTATCAATGTACTGTCTGCATGCAGGTCTGTGCACCCATGTCATACAATGCCGCGGAGGTCAGAAGAGGGTGTCAGATTCCCCTGGAACTGGAGTTCTCCTGGAATTGGAGCTTCAGACAGTTCTCGGCTGCCATGTGGGTGCTGGGGATCAAACCCGGGTCCTCTGTAAGAGCAGTCGGCACTCTTAACC
>VZQC01012080.1:3063243-3078181 GCA_009823505.1 Rhizomys pruinosus
AAAAAAATGTATGAAATGCACAAAGCATCAATAAAAATTAAATTAAAAAAAAAGAAATAATTTAGGCTCTAGTTTGAATTACTTTAAAATAAGGGTTTAGCAAATTATGTAACAAGATGTTATTAATTTTATCATTGACAAAAAAATTCATGATTGTATTCTATAATTCCTAGCTTTTTATACTGGAAATTTTTATTTATGCTCCATTTCAGTTAAAATGCTCAAGAAGATCTTGTTTTTCTGACTTGGTACACTAAAATCACATGATCTTTTTGACATTTTTTAAGAAACCACATGCACCTGGGGTTGTGTTAAATGTCAGACCCTTATCTCTTAGTAAAACAAATTATCTAAATTCTTTCAACCTGTTGAAAGCATTTTAAACCACAGATGTGGAGACACAAATGTATCTTGATTGCCTTAAGGAAGTACCTGGTCAAATGTACCATGTTTATCACATTCATGCCATAGCAGTAGCCCCTGAAAGTGTTGTTTTTATATTACTAAAGAATGCTTTAGGAACAAACTGCTCAGTACTGTGATGCAGTAGCTGTCATTGTGTAGAATTTAAGATGTATCTATACTGAGAGATATAAACACTTAGAATAAAGCCTAGCACTAAATAAACACTATCACTAGCAATGGCTTTGTAATAAAATAAGCAACCATCAGCTTCCTGTGCTGTTCACAGTAGTAAGCATTCAAGAATTTCTCAGTGGGGCATGGTGCCCACACCTGTAATCCTAGCCCAGGAGAGGCTGAAGCAGGAGAGCTACTAACCACACAGTGAGGTCCAGGCAACCCTGGGTCACCGAAGTTTTTTCCCCTTTCATTCTATAGATAATCAAGTGGGACATTTTTTTCTCCTCCAAAAAGCAGTTTCTTGCTTAAGTATGTCACTGGGTCAGAGAAGAAAAAGCTTAAATAAAGGTGTATGTTTTTTTTTATTTCTTTCTACTGCCTCCAACTTACCCATAACTTCACTTTTCACCTTTCACCCTTCACTTTTGAGGAGTGAACCCCCTCCCCCAGTTAAATGTTAGCCTTTATCTCTGATCTTCAACACATTTCCATTTGTCCGGAAGACATCAGCACACTAAAACTTGAGACTCTATATTGAAAACCACCACCTTCCTCAAAACCCTCTGCATTCCTAACCCTACAGGGCACCCATCCCTTTCAGCACACTGAACAATCGTTTTCTCCCAGTTACCACTGCCACTGATCCCCCTCAAACCCTAGTCAGCATTAGCACTGGACCTTCCAACATCCTTACTAGCCACCCTCTCTTCATCTCACCTTCCTCTAATTCACCCTGCATGGCACTGCTAATTAGGGTAACCAACATAAAAGATGATCATTTACTGTCCTGTTCAATGCTTTAGGTGTCTTGTTGTTATTTGGTTAGTTTTGTCTGGTCTTGTTTTGTTTATTCTCGGAAGCGTTTGTGTAACTGTTGTTTGGTTTGGGGGATATCAGAGTCTCCTAAAGCTAAAGCAGGCCTCAAACTGGCCATGGAGTGAGGATGACCTTAAACTCCTGACCTTCCAGCTTCTACCTACCAAGTGCTGGGATTCCAGTCATGCCAGCTCAATTTTTTTAAAGGCTGTATTGATTACTAAATAAACTACAAACCCCTTTATTGAGCATCCTGGGCTTTCAGTGCTTGGCCCCCACACACCTGCTACCTGACTTTACCAATAAGGCTATTTCCTTACCTAATTTCTTCAAACCAAGAAAAAATATGCTACAACATTGGGGGAAAGACCCTTCTATTCTACTTACAAAACATCAAGTTCTGCCTATTCTCGGGTAGCATTCTCGAGCAATTGGACATTTCCAGTGCACCCTCTTTTATAAATTTTATCCTACACAGTTCAATGTTTTATCATTGTATTCCTCTGCTTGAAAATAGAGGAAATGGCCTCAAAGACTTGAGTAGTTGTGTGTAACATGGGTAGGCCTTAATTATAATTAGTCACAACTTACACATTTTTCTCAAATAAGGACTAAATCTCTTGATAGATACCAGGAAGAATAATTTCTAAGATAAATCAAATTACAACCTATGCAAATTGGGATTCATCTTCTGTATTAGAAAAGAATGCTGTAAGCTGGGCATGGTGTTGCACGCCTTTATTCCTAGCACTTGGGAGACAGAGGCAGGTGGATATTTGTGAGTTCAAGGCCAGCCTTGTCTTCAGAGCAAGTTCCAGGACAGATGGGAGACCCTGTCTCAAAAAGACCCTCCCAAAAAAAAGAGAAAAGAACACTGTAACTATGCCTTTCTAGACAAAAACCTGCTCTAGCAGTCAAGAAATACAGTCAGGGGCTGGAGAGATGGTTCCCTGGTTAAGAGCACTAGTTGATCTTGCAGAAGACCTGAATTTGAATCCCAGCACCCACATGGCAGCTAACAACCATCCATAACTCTAATTCCAAGGGATATGTCCTCCAATAGCATTGTATGACATGGGTACACTTACATACATGCAGGCAATACATACATACACGTTAAAAAAAAAAAAGAAAGATGGGCTGGAGAGATGGCCTAGTGGTTAAGAGCACCAACTGCCTCTTGCAGAGGACCCGGATTCAATCCCCAGCACCCACATGACGGCTGAGAACCATCTGTAACTCCAATTCCAGGAGAACTCCAGTTCCAGGGGAATCCGACACCCTCTTCTGACCTCCGCGGCATTGAATGACACGGGTACACAAACCTACATACAGACAGTACATTTATACACATAAAAACTAAATAAAATTAAAAACAAAAGAAATGAAGCCAGAAATTTCTCTTCCAGAAACAAATATAATTAACATAAACATGTAGATAAAAGATCAAAGATATTTTCTACATTGTTCATATAATTCCAAGTTTTAAAATAATTTGTATTGGAGGATAAAGAAATGGCTCAGAGTTTAAGAGCACAGGCTAATGATCTTCTAGAACTCTAGTTCCAGGGGATCTGAAGCCCTCTTTTGACCTCCATGGGCACTGCATGACATAAGTACATTTACATACATGGAGGCAATACACTCATACACATAAAAAAATAATAATAAATGCAATATTTCAAAAATAACAATTTGAATTTAAGTTCTATTTCTCAGTCAAAATTTTCAGACTCACTCCACACAGGAAGCACCTCTACCTGTCTTGCTCTCTGATGTGATGCATTAGCACCTGCCCTTAGTAATCTAATCCCTCTCACAATCTGCAGTCTCTAATGCAGACTTTACAATCAGGGCCTTTTCCTTCTGGAATGGTGACATTACAGTAACTTAACTTCTCGGATTGGTTTTCCATTGAGTCTGCTTTAGTAAAAAGTCCCTGTGTCACCAATAATCAAAAACTCAAGGGGCTGGAGAGATGGCCTAGCGGTTAAGAGCGCCGACCGCTCTTGCAGAGGACCCAGGTTCGATCCCCAGCACCCACATGGCGGCTGACCCAGGTTCGATCCCCAGCACCCACATGGCGGCTGAGAACCGTCTTTAACTCCAGTTCCAGGGGAATCTGATGCCCTCTTCTGACCTCCATGGCATTGCACAACATGGGTGCACAAACCTGCATGCAGACAGTATATTCACACACATAAAAATAAATAAATAAATAAAATTTTAAAAAAGCAAAAAAAAAAAAAAACTCAAGAATTAAATGCACAGTTCTATAATATTAATCCAGAAAAAGGGGGAAGATTATTCTTTTGCAGTACCAACAAGAAGATTAAAATTGTAAAGTCTAATTTAATTTTACTTCTAATTTAATAATTAGTATAAACCTTGAATAAGAATAAGATTAAGCTGCAGGGATGGGGGCACAGGCCTTTAATCCCAACAGTCAGGAAGCAAGGCAGGCAGATCTCTGGGCTAGCAACATTTCCAGTTTCTATTCTTTCTCTAAAGCTCCCCTCCCCTCCATGTGGCTGCTGGTCCCCCAGGCTGGCTTTAAATGGCCTGGCATTTTTCCTTCTCTCCTCCATTTTCCTCCTCCAGGCAGATACTGAGATGTCCACCTTGCCTGCCCAGACGGTGTTTCTTTTAAACTTTAATAAAATTGTCCTAAATCTTCAGTTTGAGTCCATTCTTTTTTTTGGGGGGGGGATCTTTTCGAGATGGGGTCTCCCTGTAGCCCCAGCTCAGCTATCCTGGAACTCACTCTGTAGACCAGGCTAGCCTTGAACTCACAAAGACCTGCCTGCCTCCGCTGCCTAGGATTAAAGGCATGTGCACACCCGGCTTGAGTCCATTCTTAAATTCTTCTGCTAAATGAGAGCAGAATGCTAAGAGCCCCCACCAATCCATTCTCCTCTATCAGTTTGGTTTTAGGAATAAAGTCTCATTTTGCCCAAGCTAATCTTTTTTTCTTTGGGGGGGGTGTCTTTTTGAGACAGGGTCTCCCTACAGCCTCAGCTGTCCTGGAACTCTCTATGTAGACCAGGCTGGCCTTGAACACCCATAGATCCATCTGCCTCCACCTCCTGAGTGCCGGGCTTAAAAGGCATGAACCACCACGCCTAGCACCCAGGCTCATCTTAAACTCCTGGACTCAACAGATCCACTTCTCAGGCTCTCAAGTAGCATTAGGTCAGGCATCAAGAGGACCTCCAAAAAATAAAATAAAAATTGTGTGTGTGTGTGGATGTGCATGTGCGTGAGTGTGCAAGCACATGCATGCCATCTCTCTTCTTTCACTGTGTGGGTGTGTGCATGCATGTGAGTGTACAAGCATATGCACACCATGGCACTTGTGAAGAGGTCAGAGTCATCTCCTTTCACTGTGTGTGTGCATGCGTGTGAGTGTGCAAGCACATGCACGCCATGGCACTTGTGAAGAGGTCAGAGTCATCTTTCACTGTGTGTGTGCATACGTGTGAGTGTGCAAGCACATGCACATCATGGCACTTGTGGGAAAATCAAAGAGTCATCTCTGTTCTTTCATTGTGGGATCTGGAGAATGAATTCAGGTCATCAAGCTTATTCACCAAATGCTTTTACCTGCCAGACCATCTCATTAATCTGAAATGAGCAGGGTTTGAATAGGTATTTCCCCAAAGAGATATACAAATGGCCTGTAAGTAAAAGAAAGATGCTCAGACTTGTTAGCCATTGGGAAAATACAAATCAGAACCACACTGAGTTACTGCTTCACACTCACTGGATTGTAAGGGAAAAGATGGGCAAGGGGTAATGTCACAGCTCAACAGCAAGGACATGCTTAGAATACATGAAGTCTAAGGCACCATGCTCAGCAGCATGCACACATGTGCATACATACAACACATTACACACACTCAAAAAAGTAGAACTTCATATACTGATGGTACGTAGATAAATGCACATGCATTCAACAATTAGAGGAAGGGTTTGTTTGTTTGTTTGTTTGGTCTTTTCAAGAAAGGATCTCCCTGTAGCCCCAGCTGTCCTGGAACTCACTATGTAGACCAGGCTGGCCTTGAACTCACAGAGATCAGCCTGCCTCTGCCTCCTGAGTGCTGGGATTAAAAGTGTGCACCACAATACCTGGGGTAGTTAGAGGAAGATTTTTAAATATGATAAAAATGGAACTATGTCAGCTGGGCATGGTGGTGCACGCCTTTAATCCTAGCACTCAGAAGGCAGAGGCAGGCAGATCTTTGTGAGTTCAAGGCCAGCCTGGTCTACAGAGTGAGTTCCAGGACACCGGGGCTACAGGGAGACCCTGTCTTGAAAANCACAACCTCTCCAACACTTGGTATCATTTGTTTTCTTGATCCTAACCAGTCTTATTGGAGTAAGATGATATCTTAAAGTGGTTTTGATTTGCATTTCCTTAATGATTAGTGATGTTGAACACCTTAAGATGTTTCTCAGCTGGCCATGGTGGCGCACGCCTTTAATCCTAGCACTTGGGAGGCCGAGGCAGAGGCAGGCGGATCTTTGTTAGTTCAAGGCCAGCCTGGTCTACAGAGCCAGTTCCGGGACAGCTGGGGGCTACAGGGAGACCCTGTCTCTAAAAAAAAAAAAAAAAAAAAAAAAGGAACTATGTCTAAGACAGTACATGATTCAAGTGGGAAAAAGCAAAAAGCACACTAATATAGTTTACAACCACTTGTTTATGAAAGAAAAATATACAAATATTTATTTGTCATACACACAAAAAAGGGTAACAGTTGCCTCCAGGAATGTGAGCTGGGAGGCTAGAAGACAGGCAGGAGGGACATCAGAGTTAAAGACAGAATCAGAAAGGCAAGAGAGGATATGAAATAATACTACTCCCTTTTCAATGTTTTACATTCAGAATCATGTGATTGCATGATCTGTTAAACATTAAACAATTTTTAAAATCCTGTAAGGGATATACTAACAAGCAAATTTATGATCATTGTAACTGGAAACAGGAGAATAAGAAGGTTACTAATACAACTAAAGGGCCTGGACAGGTGGCTCAGTGGTTAAGAGCACATACTGCTCTTCCAGAGAACCCACATTCTCTTCCCAGGACCCACACTGAGTGGCTCACAATCACCTGTAATTACACTTCCATGGGGATCCAATGTCTCTGGCTTCCAAGGGTACCTACAGTGATGGATACACACACACACACACACACACACACACACACACACACCTTGGCAAGTTTAGGAACTTTGCACACATTCTTTTCTACAAAGAAGTAAGCAGCAGTTTAGTTTCTAGATCCATAATATATAAACTGTAGCACAGAACTAATAGCATGATTATCACTAACCTCTGAAGAATACTATTAATAGCAAACAACTTATTCCAAGTTTCTACTTTAGAATTTAGAAAATCTGAAATGATGGATCTAAAGATAGTAACTGGGAAACTGGTAAGGGGATGGAGAGATGGCTCAGCTGTTAAAAGCACTTGCTGCTCTAGAGAGGACCTGGGTTCTCTGGTTCCAAGCACCCACAATAGTTGGCTCATAACCGTCTGTAACTCTAGCTGCAAAGAATCTGCCCACCTCCTCTGGCACCTATGGGCACATGGTGCACCTCAGACAAATAGCCATACATATTGTGTGTGTGTGTGTGTGTGTGTGTATTTACATATATATGTAAAAATCATTAAAAAAAATTTTTTTATTAATTTTATTTATGTATGTGTATGAATGTACTGTCTGCATGCAAGTCTGTGCACCCGTGTCGTACAATGCCGCGGAGTCAGAAGAGGGTCTCGGATTCCCCTGGAACTGGAGTTCTCCTGGAATTGGAGCTTCAGACAGTTCTCAGCCGCCATGTGGGTGCTGGGGATCAAACCCGGGTCCTCTGCAAGAGTTGTCAGCGCTCTTAACTGCTAGGCCATCTCTCCAGCCCGTAAAAATCATTTTTTACAAAAGAAACAACTGGTAAATTTTTAAGGAAACAGGAACATGGAGGGGTTCCTTTCTATTTATAAAAATAAGTGTAGCCGGGCGGGGTGGCGCACGCCTTTAATCCTAGCACTTGGCAGGCAGAGGCAGGCGGATCTTTGTGAGTTCAAGGCCAACCTGGTCTACAGAGTGAGTTCCAGGACAGCTGGGGCTACAGGGAGACCTTGTCTCAAAAAAAAAGACCAAAAAAAAAAAAAAAGTGTAATTAACATAGGCATGTAAATCACAAGGATGCTTTCAATATACTGTGTGAAAATTCCCAGAAAGAAGTCACACTTTCCACTGAACCTTCTTCAAGGCTGATTAACTGATTAGAACTTCAATGATTGTGCAGAAGTTGGAATGTTGCACATCCAGAGCCTAATTACAGTTTGTCTTGGGCCATCTGTAGGCCCCATGATAGCCAGTCCTTGCTCATCTCTGTCTGACCTAACATCCTGTGACTATGTATATTAACTTAGCAGACCCCTTAGTTTCCATCAACCCAAAGCATCTAAGGCCAAGGGCAGAGGTTTCCCCTGCTTTACTGTAACATGACTACTTAATGTTTCTACCAATGTACTTGAAAAAGTCTTGATTTATGATTTCCTTTCTTCTATTACTATATAAACTTCATGAAAAAATAATAATAGAGACCCTGTCAGTGATAAAAATGAAAGGCCTTGAGAAAGAGTATACAATTTTGATGATGGTTAGTGGGATAGCCTTGCAGCATTTCTCTGAAGATCTATGTCAGCAGTAGGCAACAAAATTGATAAAGGGAAAGAGGATATCTCAGCAATAGCAAGTGCTGACACTTTTGAAATTCCCTCCAATCCTTCTAAAAGATTAGTGCTCTCTAAAAGAATTCTGACAGCCGGGCGTGGTGGCGCATGCCTTTAATCCTAGCACTCGGGAGGCAGAGGCAGGTGGATCTTTGTGAGTTCAAGGCCTGCCTGGTCTACAGAGTGAGTTCCAGGACAGCTGGGCTGCAGGGAGACCCTGCCTTGAAAAGACAAAAAAAAAAGAAAAAAAAAATTCTGACAACTGCTTATCAGTCATTCACTACAAAGTTAAGAATGTCACATAATTAGCCATATGAGAAAAATCCATGAGGCCCAGGGCTATATAGAGCTTAGTGGCAGAGCACTTGCCTAGTAGTTACAAGGACCTGGATGACATCTCCAGCTCCAGTAACAACAAAAAAAGAAAATCTATAAAGTAAAAATCACTATGCCCATTAAAAGATTCAAGTGAGGGTCTGCAGAGATGGCTCAGTGGTTAAGAGCATTGGTTGCTCTTGCAGAAGATGTAGACTCTTTTTCTCAGTACCCACATGGTGGCTAACAACCATCTGTAATTCCAGTTCCAGGGGATCTGATGCCCTCTTCTGGTCTCTGTAAGCAATGTATGACATGGGTGTACTTATGCAGGCCAAACACTCATATACATAAAATAAAAAACTAAATCGACCTCCCCCCCCAAAATTTTTAAGATTACAGTAAGATTTATTTTTCTCAGCATACATTTTACTGTTTTATTACCAAATTAATAATAAATTGACTTTTAAACTGAAATATATCTATGATTGCTTCTCAGAATTCTAAAATTTTCTATTCATGAACAGTCTCCTTAGAGATTATGTGCAGAAAACATTTCACCTCAGAACAGAAACACTAAGCAGCATTTCTGCTTATTTTTGTTAACATTTGGCTAATGAATATCTTTAAAAAATGTAACTTTAGGGGCTAGAGAGATGGCTCAGCGGTTAAGAACACCAACTGCTCTTGCAGAGGACCCAGGTTAGATTCCCAGCACCCACATGGCAGTTAAGAACCGTCTTTAAGCCGGGCGTGGTGGCGCACACCTTTAATCCTAGCACTTGGGAGGCAGAGGCAGGTGGATCTTTGTGAGTTCAAGGCCAGCCTGGTCTACTAGAGTGAGTTTCAGGACAGCTGGGGCTACAGGGAGACCCTGACTCGAAAAGACCAAAAAAAAAAAAAAAAAGAACCATCTTTAACTCCAGTTCCAGGGGAATCTGACATCCTCTTCTGACCTCCAAGGCATTGCATGATAAGGGTGCCCCCACCTGCATGTAGACAGTACACTCATATACATTAAAAAAATGTAACTTTAACATTATTCTAAAAGTAAGCATCATTTTTAAAATGGAATTGTTGAAGGGGAGCTGGCTCACTGGTTAAAGAGCTTTTTCTACTCTTTCAGTGAACCAAGTTCATTTCCTAGCACCCACAGTGGGTGGCTGAAAACTGCCTGTAACTCCAGCTCCTGTAGATCTGATGCCCTCTGATGACTCCTGTGCACATCCTCACAGAGACAAATAAAATGGATTAGTGATGAACACTTGACACTACAACTTTATCATATAATTCTGAACAATAATCTGCATGTGTCTTGGCAGCCTGTCAGTTCATACAGTGTTTAGGTCAACATTAAAACTTGTAGGTAAAACTTAGGAAGATGAGTCTGCTATATAGTAAGAACTTATATATGTAATCTAAGTTCCAACAGGAATGGGCACTGCACTGATTTACTGCCACTTCTTTCATTATATAGAACATTAAAATGTTCTTTAGTAGTGTGAGTTACAAAGTACCAGTTCATCACCAAGTTCAAGTTCATCACCGTGCCTATACCCTTCCACTAGGAAAGAAACCAAAGTTCAACATAATTTAGAAGGAACACTAATATTATGAAGTTACTGTGTTTTGTGTTGTTGTTTTGAGACACAGTCTCATTATGCAGCAACTGGCTAGGTAACTCAATCTGGTCTCAAACTCATGGGGATCCTCCTGCCTCAGCCTCCAAATACTGGGACTACAGGCATGATCCATGACCATTATGCCTGGCTACTGGTACTTTTAAACTAAGAATGTATGTTTAATATCTCCTCTTACACAATTTTCTTTTTTTTTTCCGTGTAGCAGGACTGAACCCAGGGTCTTGTGCATTCTAAACAAGTGCTCTACTAATGAGCTAAATCCCTATCTCACGATTTTTTAATTTACTTTTTTAAAAATTTATTTATTTATTTGTTTGTTTGTTTGTTTGCTTATTTTGGTCTTTTTGAGACAGGGTCTCCCTGTAGCCCCAGCTGAACTAGAATTCACTATGTAGTTCAGGCTGGCCTTGAACTCACAGAGATCTGCCTGCCTCTGCCTCCCTGGTGCTGGGATTAGAAGCATACGCCACCATGCTCAGCATTTACTTTTATTTTTATTTTTTGGGGGGGTTCTTTTCAAGATGGGGTCTCCCTGTAACCTCAGCTGTCCTGGAACTCACTCTGTAGACCAGGCTGGCCTTGAACTCACAAAGATCCGCCTGCCTCTGCCTGCCAAGAGCTAGGATTAAAGGCATGTGCCGCCACACCCGGCTTTACTTTTATTTTATTTCATTTTTTTCTTTTTTTTTTAGCTTATACTTTTATTTTTAATTATGTGTATATGTGTGAGCCTGTGTATAGGTACAAGCTTGAATGCTGGCACCTGTGACGCACAGAGGTGTCAGATCCGCTGAAGCCTCTCTGCTCCCCCTCTCTGCCCCTCTGCCTCTGCCTCTGCCTCCTGAGTGCTGGAACTGAAGGTGTATATGGACCATGGCCATTTATAAAAGATTATTTCCTTTTTTTTTGGTCTTTTCGAAACAGGGTCCCCCTGTAGCCCCAGGTGGCCTGAAACTCGCTCTGTAGACCAGGCTGGACTTGAACTCACAGAGATCTGCCTACCTCTACGTCTCTAGTGCTGGATTAAAGGCATGCGCCACCATGCCTGCCTGGCAAAAGATTATTTCTAAAGAAAAATGTTAAGACACTTTTGTCTTCAATATTAAAATGATCAATTCTAAAGCATACCTTGCTGAGCTAAAGTTGATCGAAGCATCCCAGTCTTTGACCAGATTTTTACTTGTCCATCTTCTCCAACTGTACAGAGAAAAAAAAAATTATCTATAGAAAATAAGCTTAAGTTTAAACTTGC
Source organism: Rhizomys pruinosus (assembly GCA_009823505.1). NCBI lineage: Eukaryota > Metazoa > Chordata > Mammalia > Rodentia > Spalacidae > Rhizomys > Rhizomys pruinosus. The sequence goes on from VZQC01012080.1 coordinate 3,074,596, forward strand.
ACATACAAATCAGTATCTAAATGTTTAAAATTCAGATACGACTCATTCTAATTAAATGACACAGTGTGTCTTAACTATAAATTGTAATAGAAATTACTTGGAAAAAAAATTTATCAAAGTAACTTCCATGGCTAAAATTATTTTTTCCTTCAAATTCAGAAAACTTATGAATATGTTATTCAAGTACTATTTACATGGATACTGTATTCTCCATTTTAGAATTCTGGAGAAAGCATTTTCAGTGCAGTAACTGCTGGAGCACTTACCACGAGGGAGGGTCTGAATGGAATGAAGTAAGGCGCTCCCCCCCACCTTTTTTTTTTTGGTCTTTTTGAGATGGGGTCTCCCTCTGGCCCCAGCTATCCTGCTCTGTAGACCAGGCTGGCCTTGAACTCACAGAGATCTGCCTGCCTCTGCCTCCCAAGCACTGGGATTAAAGGAGTGCATTAGCACGCCCCGGCAGGAGCTCCCCTTTGAATGGGTGAGCTGCAAAGGGAAGAACTCATAGCTACAGAGAGTTGATAAAGGAAAGGATTTTACTTTCATTTATTTGCTTACTACATTTTGTGTGTGTGTGGTGCTAGGAATCAAATCTAAACATTCTGAGTAGTAGGTGAATACGGCACCACTGAGCTACATCCCAACCTGGGATTTATACTGTATCCTTAATTTTTAAAATGATTCACATCTAAACACATTTATATGCTGGAAAGGCCACTGGAAAAAAAGTTAAAGGAACAGGTGACAAAAAATAAATATTAACAAATCCTCTTAGAGAAGGTGGAGGGTTAACAGCACATGTACAAATTCTTTGCTATCCTTTCTTCAAAGGTACAGTTTAACTTCTCTCTCCTTCAGTGTGGACTGTACTTACAAGTCTGCTTCTAATAAAGAGAATGGGTGGAAATAGTAGAGCATGGTTTCTGAGGATAAGCAACAAAAGATACTGTTAGCTTCTATCTTGCTAGTTTTGGATCCCTGGGAAGCCATGTTGTAAAAATACTCAATTAGCCCTCTGGAGTTGCCTATGTGGCAAAGAATTAAGGTCTCCTGCCAAAGACAGAAGAGCCAAGGCCTCCTGCCAACAGCCATCTGAGTAAGCCAAGCTGAAAGCGGATCCAACCCAGTCAAGCCTTTTTGTGACTGCAGCCCCACGTGACAACTTGAATGGAACCTATGACAATTAAGACAGAAAGAACCACCCACCTTAGCTGCTCCCTGGCCTAAGAAACTGCCAGATATTGCATGCTTATTATTTAAATTGCTAACTGTTGAGGTAATTCATTATGCAGGAATAGGTAATTAATCCAATAATACTTTGGAGTAGAATAGGGATGGAAGAGAGCAGGGAGATAAAGGGAAATAAAGGTTACCTATGAGAATACTGTGATTTTGGAATTTAAAAAACTAACTTTTGAGCCAGGCATGGTGGCGCACACCTTTAATCCTAGCATTTGAGAGGCAAAGGCAGGGGGATCTTTGTGAGTTCAAGGCCAGCCTGGTCTACAGAGTAAGTTCTAGGTCAGCTGGAGCTACAGGGAGACCCTGTCTTGAAAAGACNTTTAAATTGCTAACTGTTGAGGTAATTCATTATGCAGGAATAGGTAATTAATCCAATAATACTTTGGAGTAGAATAGGGATGGAAGAGAGCAGGGAGATAAAGGGAAATAAAGGTTACCTATGAGAATACTGTGATTTTGGAATTTAAAAAACTAACTTTTGAGCCAGGCATGGTGGCACACACCTTTAATCCTAGCATTTGAGAGGCAAAGGCAGGGGGATCTTTGTGAGTTCAAGGCCAGCCTGGTCTACAGAGTAAGTTCTAGGTCAGCTGGAGCTACAGGGAGACCCTGTCTTGAAAAGACAAAAACAAAACAAAACAAAACAAAAAACTAACTTTTGAAATGCGTTGTTCTCTGGTTTCTGACTGCGGATGTGACCATCCACTTCAAGTTCCTGCCACCATGCCTTCCCTGCCATGACACACTGTGACCTTACGACATGAGCCAAAATTTCATACATGTTCCTGAATAAGAAATCTCCAGGCCCAGATGGTTTCCCTAGAGGCTTCTTCAAACCTTCAGGGAAGAAATGATTCTACACACTCTGCCTGAAAGCAGGAACATTGCCCAACTCATTCTGGGAAGTCAGCCACTAGCCTGACCACAAAACCAGGTGAAGCCAGCGTGACACACCTAACACCAAAAGCTTTCCCCTTCTGGACTATGCCATATGAACCCCATGAAAATAAGAGTGTGGTGGTGCATCCTTGCAATCCCCAATATAATGGAAATACACTTGGTTACTAAAAGACCTTATAGTGCTATGGTAATGGAGATAGAGGAGAAGGGCAGTCTGGAGCCTTCCCTTCTGTCCCCTGTGGTCACCCAGGATGGGTGCCCTTCCTGTAAACTTTACCCAGGACAAGAGTATTTGTTTCTCCAGGATGTCACATTCCTGTAGTCTTTGTGATTACATGTTATCTATAAACTACTTACTTGATCACTTGTGTGTTCTATGCTCTTTCCTTGCATTTGTCATATGGGTATAAAAGACCCCAAAGACTCAGTCAAGCTGCTGACTCCTGTATAGAAAGATCTGTGGGTCAGTCCACTAGCTGGGCTAACCCACTAGTATGAAACAGACTTCCTCTCCTCACCTGACATTGGTTTTGGTCTCATGATTTTTCCGAAACACCAGCACTCAGGAGGCTGAGACAGGAGGATCAAGAGTTCAAGACCATCTCCAGATACATAGCAAGTTCAAGTCCAGCCTGGGCTACATAAGCTACTGTCTCTAAACATGACAACAGCGATGCAGAAAAGAAAAAGAAAAGAAAAGAAAAAAAAGAGAAAAGAAAAAAAGACTGACTGACTAGTCTGACATCTCTGCCTGCCCTGCCCTAGGCCCTTAAAGGAGCTGCCAATACTCCACTCTGGTGCACTGGCCCTTTAAGTCAAAACCACCCATGTGACTACAAGTGCAGAAGATTGCTCTGACCTTCTGCTGCTTTTGAAAAGCAGATGAAATTCCCCAAAAACCTCCTTATCTCCAAAGACCCAGAGGACTAGGGTGGGCTGAGTTAACTCTTTTCTCTTAAGCCTCCCATGTCATTTAGTTACTTCTCCCCAGCTTACACTTTCTGTGCAATTTGGCCCTTAATGAGGACTTCCAATTGCTTCTTTCTTTGGGGCTTCCAGGCCCCACAAAATTTGTATTGAATAAACTGCCAAGCTTCTCTGCATGTATCTGATTCTGGGGGACCCACTGAGACCAAAGGAGGATGCAGTGGAGTGAATCACCCCTATACTTTCTTCCTGTGGTGTTAGTGCAGCACTATTCAGAAAGGAAGGTTCCTGAGGGTGTAAGATGGCTGAGCAGGTAAAGGTGATTGCTGTGAAGTCTAGGATGCTGCAGACCCTGTGCTCCATCTCCCACCCCAAGAACAGCAGGTGGAGAGGAGTGGGAGAGGAAGAGGAGGAGGAGGAGGAGGAGGAGGAGGAGGAGGAGGAGGAGGAGGAGGAGGAGGAGGAGGAGGAGGAGGAGGAGGAGGAGGAGGAGGAGAAGGAAGACGAGGAGGAGGAG
>VZQC01012080.1:3079683-3108886 GCA_009823505.1 Rhizomys pruinosus
AAAAAAAAAAAAAAAAAAAAAAAAAAAAAAAAGGAAACACTGACTCAACTTGGAAAAAAGAAGACATTCTGCACACCATAACATACTTGTCTAGCCTAATACTGTAACAATTATTTGCTATTAGTCAATGAAACATAGTATTACTAAATGAAAATTTTGTTTCAGGCATTTTCTCTAAAAACTCATTGAAAATATCATGTTTAGGCTAAAGGATATTGCTCCAGTGGTAGGTCACTTGTCTAGCATGCGAAAGGTCCAGGTCTCAATCACAGCACAGCATGAGAGGCGACTTCACAGATCACTCACCTGTAACTAGTGCTGTCTCCTCATAGTTCCACCTCCCTGACAGCACTGCCCCACAGTGAGCCTCGACACTTCACAGATCACTCACCTGTGACTAGTGCCGTCCCCTCGTAGTAGATCACTCACCTGTGACTAGTGCCGTCCCCTCGTGGTTCCATCTCCCTGACAGCACTGCCCCACAGCGAGCCTCGACACTTCACAGATCACTCACCTGTGACTAGTGCCGTCCCCTCGTGGTTCCACCTCCCTGACAGCACTGCCCCACAGTGAGCCTCGACACTTTTTTCCACTCTTCCTAACTTGGAAATTAGATGAAATTTTCCTAAAAGAAATTATATGTGAGAAATCTAGTTTATTAATTTATTCATATTCCCCAGGGACATAAGAGAAAATAGTATTACTTTCAATCAACTTGACAAGAGCTAGAGTCTCTCTAGAGGGGAGAAGAGAGGCCCAGTCCACTATAGGTGATGCCGTCCCTGGGGACGTGAGCCTGAGTTGGATAAGAAAAGCAGCAGGACTAAAGGGAGACCTGTCTCAAAAGGACCCAAAAAATAAAAAAGAAAGAAAAGAAAGAAAGAAAAGAAAAGCAGCTGAGTGAGATAGAGGAAACGAACCACAAGCAGCGTTTCTCCATTGGTCTCTGCTTAGGTATTAGTCTCTAGGTTGCTGCCATGGCCTCTCTCCATCATGAGCTAAACTTGCAAGCTGAAATAAACCCTTTCTTCCACAAATTGTTTTGGTATGGAATTTATCACAGCAATAGAACTAGGATGTGAAGAGGGAGCAGAGATTAGATGGAAAAGATGAGGAAAAAAAAGAGAAGGGGAGGGAAGGGGAAGGGAGGGGAGAAAGGGACGTGGGAAGGAAGGAGGGAAGAAGGGGGAGACAGAGAATCAGAGTAGTGTGGGAAGGAAGGAGGGAAGGGAGAGACAGAGAATCAGAGTAGTGTGGGAAGGAAGGAGAGAAGAAGGGACAGAAAGAGAATCAAAGTGGTGTGGGAAGGAAGGAGGGAAGAAGGGAGAGAAAGAATCAGAGTAGTGTGGGAAGGAAGGAGGGAGGAAGGGAGAGACAGAGAATCAGAGTAGTGTGGGAAGGAAGGAGGGAAGAAGCGAGAGACAGAGAATCAGAGTAGTGTGGGAAGGAAGGAGGGAAGAAGGGAGAGAAAGAGAATCAGAGTAGTGGGGAAGGAAGGAGGGAAGAAGGGAGAGACAGAGAATCAGAGTAGTGTGGGAAGGAAGGAGGGAAGGGAGAGACAGAGAATCAGTAGTGTGGGAAAGAAGGAGGGAAGGGAGAGACAGAGAATCAAAGTAGTGGGGGAAGGAAGGAGGGAAGAAGGGAGAGAAAGAGAATCAGAGTAGTGGGGAAGGAAGGAGGTTAGAAGGGAGAGACAGAGAATCAGAGTAGTGTGGGAAGGAAGGAGGGAAGAAGGGACAGACAGAGAATCAGAGTAGTGGGGAAGGAAGGAGGGAGGAAGGGAGAGACAGAGAGTCAAAGTAGTGGGGGAAGGAAGGAGGGAAGAAGGGAGAGAAAGAATCAGAGTAGTGGGGAAGGAAGGAGGGAAGGGAGAGACAGAGAATCAAAGTAGTGGGGGAAGGAAGGAGGGAGGAAGGTAGAGACAGAGAATCAGAGTAGTGGGGGAAGGAAGGAGGGAGAAAGGGACAGACAGAGAATCAGAGTAGTGGGGAAGGAAGGAGGGAGAAAGGGACAGACAGAGAATCAAAGAGAAAAGCAGCATTTTTCTTTTTTTTTTGGTCTTTTCAAGACAGGGTCTCCCTGTGGCCCCAGCTGTCCTGGAACTGGCTCTGTAGACCAGGCTGGCCTTGAACTCACAAAGATCCACCTGCCTCTGCCTCCCAAGTGCTAGGATTAAAGGCGTGCTCAACCAAGCCTGGTGAGAAAAGCAGCATTAAACAAATATTGAATTGGGGACTAATTTTTATCTGGTATAGGTTTTTTTTTTTTTTTTGGTATTTTTGGACAGGGTCTCCCTTTAGTCCCAGCAATCCTGGAGCTCGCTCTAGAACAGACTGGCCTCAAACTCACAGAGATCCGCCTGCCTCTGCCTCCCAAGTGCTAGGATTAAAGGCGCTGGCCACCACGCCCAGCTCAGTGGTATAGATTTTTAATTCAGAAAACTGCATTATAAAATTAAAATTAAATAAACAAATATATTGATAATAATGAGAAGCAGAGTTCTCCAGTATTTCTAAGTATTTCTAAGGGTAGAAAAAAGGAAAAAACTAGAATTAACTCCATGGTATTGTATTAGAATTGGTCTTATTGAAATAAACTCAAGGTCTAGAGAGAAAGACAGAGAGTTAATGACATGCATTTAAATGTTTTATATTTATATATTTATGGGGGAGGGAGGCATACATGTGCTATGGAGAGCATATGGGTGTCAGAGGACAACTTGTAGCAGTCAGTTCTCTCTTTTCCCATGGCTTATGAGGAGCATATGGGTTGTCGAGGACAACCTGTAGCAGTCAGTTCTCTCTTTCCACAGTGCAAGGACCAGCATATGGAGAGTTAAGAGGACAACTTGTAGCAGTCAGTTCTCTCCTTCCACATGTGCTATGGACAGCATATGGGGGTCAGAGACAAACTTGTAGCATGTCACGTTCTCTTCCACATGTGCTATGGACAGCATATGGGGGCAGAGGAACCAAGCTGTAGCAGTCAGTTCTCTCCTTCCACTGTGCTATGACAGCATATGGGGTCAGAGGACAATTGTAGCAGTCAGTTCTCTCCTTCCACATGTGCTATGGACAGCATATGGGGGTCAGAGGACAACTTGTAGCAGTCAGTCTCTCCTCACCATGTGCTATGGACAGCATATGGGGGTCAGAGGAAAACTTGTAGCAGTCAGTTCTCTCCTTCCACATGTGCTATGGAGAGCATATGGGAGTCAGAGGACAACTTGTAAACAGTCAGTGTCTTCCTTGCACATGTGCTTTCTACATGAGCAGGCCTGGGGTCAGAGGACAACTTGTAGCAGTCAGTTCTCTCCTTCCACCATGTGCTATGGACAGCATATGGGGGTCAGAGGACAACTTGTCAGAGTCAGTATCTCCTTCCACATGTGCTATGGAGCAACATATGGGGGTCAGAGGACAACTGGTGCAGGTCAGTTCTCTCCTTCCACATGTGTTATGGACAGCATATGGGTTCAGAGGACAACTTGTAGCAGTTGCTCTCTTTCCACATGTGCTAGGGGAGAGCATATGGGGGTCAGAGGACACTTGTAGCAGTCAGTTCTCTCCTTCCAATGTGCTTGGACAGCATCTGAGGTCAGAGGACAACTTGTAGCAGTCAGTTCTCTTTCCACATGTGCTATGGACAGCATATGGGGGTCAGAGGACACATTGTAGGAGTCAGTTCTCTTTCCACATGTGCTATGGACCGCCATATTGGGTTCAGAGGACAACTTGTAGCAGTCGTTCTCTTTCCACAGTGTGTATGGACAGCATATGGTGGGTCAGGACAACTTGCAGCAGTCGTTCTCTTTCCACATGTGCTATGGACAGCATATGGGGGTCAGGGACAACTTGTAGCAGTCAGTTCTCTCCTCCCACAATGTGCTTATGGACAGCATATGGGGGGTCAGAGGGAACACTTGGAGGCAGTATTCTCTATTCCACATGTGCTATGGGACGCATATGGGGGTCAGAGGACAACTTGTAGCATTCACTTCTCTCTTCCACATGGTTATGGACAGCATATGGGGGTCAGAGGACAACTTGTAGCAGTCAGTTCTCTCTTCCACATTGCTATGGACAGCATATGGGAGTCAGAGGACAACTCTGAGCAGTCAGTTCTCATTTCCACATGTGCCTATGGACAGCATATTCGAGGGTCAGAGGTACAACTTGTAGCAGTCGAGTTTCTCCTTCCACATGTGCTATGGACAGGACATATGGGGGTCAGGGAACAACTTGTAGCAGTCAGTTCTCGATTCCCACATGTTGCTATGGACAGCATATGGGGGTCATAGGACAACTTGTGCAGTTCAGTTCTCTCCTTCCACATGTGCTTTGAGACAGCATATGGGGGCAGAGAACAACTCTAGCAGTCAGTTCTCTCCTTCCACATGTGTTATGGACAGCATATGGGGGTCAGAGGACAATTTGTAGAGTCAATTCTCTCCTTCCCACATGTGCTATGGACAGCATATGATTGTCAGAGGACAACTTGTAGCGTCAGTTCTCTCTTTCCACAATGTGCTATGGACAGCATATTGGGGTCGAGGACAAATTTTAGCCGTCAGTTCTCTCCTTCCACATGTGTTATGGACACATATGTGGGTCAGAGGACAACTTGTAGCAGTCAGTTCTCTTTCCCATGTGCTATGGACAGGCATATGGGAGTCAGAGGACAACTGTCGCAGTCAGTTCTCTCATCCACATGTGTTATGGACAACATATGGGAGTCAGAGGACAACTTGTACAGTCTTTTCTCCTTCCACCATGTGCTATGGACAGCATATGGGGGTCAGAGGACAACTTGTAGCAGTCAGTTCTCTCTTCCACATTGCTATGGACAGCATTTGGGAGTCAGAGGACAATTGTAGCAGTCAGTTCCTCCTTCCACATGTTGCTATGGAGAGCATATGGGGGTCAGAGGACAACTCTGCAGACAGTCAGTTCTCTCCTTCCACATGTGCTATATGAGCATATGGGGTCAAGAGGACCAACTTGTAGCAGTCCGTTCTCTCTTCCCAATGTGTCTATGGACAGCATATGGGGGTCAGAGGACAACTGTTAGTGCAGTCCAGTTCTCTCTTCTCTAATGTGCTATGGAAGCATACGGGGTTCAGAGGACAACTGTAGGCAGTAGTTCTCTCTTCCAATTGTCTGGACAGCATCATGGGGGTCAGATGGACAACCTGTAGCATCAGTTCTCTCTTTCCACATGTGCTCTGGACAATATGGGATCAGAGGACAAATTGTCGCAGTCATTTCTCTCTCCTTTCCACATGTGTTATGGCACACAGCATATGGAGTCAGAGGCAACTTGTAAAGCAGTCAAGTTTCTCCTTCACATGTGTGCTGCATGGTGCATTTGGAGGTCCGAGGACAACTTGTAGCAGTCAGTTCTCTCCTTCCACATGTGCTATGGACAGCATATGAGGGTCAGAGGACAACTTGTAGCAGTCAGTTCTCTTTCCACATGTGCTATGGACAGCATATGGGGGTCAGAGGACAACTTGTAGCAGTCAGTTCTCTTTCCACATGTGCTATGGACAGCATATGGGGGTCAGAGGACAACTTGCAGCAGTCAGTTCTCTCCTTCCACATGTGCTATGGAGAGCATATGGGGGTCAGAGGACAACTTGTAGCAGTCAGTTCTCTTTCCACATGTGCTATGGACAGCATATGAGGGTCAGAGGACAACTTGTAGCAGTCAGTTCTCTCCTTCCACATGTGCTATGGAGAGCATATGGGGGTCAGAGGACAACGTGTAGCAGTCAGTTCTCTCCTTCCACCATGTGGGTTCTAAGGATTGAACTCAGGTTATCAGGCTTGACAGCAAGTGCCTTTAACTTACTGAGCTATTTCAACAGTCCTGAAATAATATACTATTTTATTTCTATATAATTTTTTTTGTCTTTTTGAGACCAAAAGGGTCTACCTTTAGTCCTAGCCTGCCTGGAGCTCACTCTGTACACCAGGCCGGCCTTGAACTCATAGAGATCTGCCTGCCTGTGCTGGGATTAAAGGCATGTGCCACCATAACTGGTTTATTTTTATTTTTTTATTCCATCTAAAGAAGCCTTGAGGTAAACACACTCCATCAGAATGAACAGTGCTAATGATGTCTGTATCTTGACTTTTAAATATAATTGAGCATCCATAAACAAACCTCTTTGGAAAATGGCTGATTTAGAAACTGGGACTGAGAACTCCAAGATAATCCTGGAACATCTTGTGCTAATAAGGAAGGAAGCACTCAAAAACTGATGACTACAGGTATCCAAAAAAGGAAAAAGAACATCAGTGTAGCTGGCTGCACTGATGCCCAAGTATGGAAGGATTTCAAAATCAAGAAAAGGTAGTAACAGAAAACTCATGAAAGAAAATAAGAATCTACGAGGCTAAGCTGACATTAAAATGAATAGAAGTGGACAAAGGACAGAAAGTTTTTCTTTACAGAAGAATACCAACAATTTAATACAGACAAATAGAAGAGTTATAATTTTGACAACCATTTTGCTAATAAATGATGTAGCCAAGAATCAATGATCAATAAATGTGAAGAGATGAGAGGAAGTCTGAGAAGGAACAGAAATTTTTTTACATAGTTCTAAAATATTCTCTCACAAATAAGCTACTAAAAGGGATAAAATACTTAGGTAACAATATATAAACTTAGCAAACACACACTATCAGGTAGGAAAGTTGACATCACCAGAAGCAGGTCAGCTCAACACCACGAACCTCCTGGTCTGGCATCTCGTAGGTATTCCTGATAAAGACTTATAATCAGAATCAAATTATGAAGAAACATACTAACAAAAGTTAAGAAACTTTCTGCCAGGCTTGGTAATGCACACCTTTGATCCCAGCACTGAGGAGGCAGAGACAGGTAGATCTCTGCGAGTTCAAGGCCAACCTCGTCTATGTAGTGAGTTCCAGGACATCTGGGGCTACAGGGAGACCTTGTCTCAAAAAGATCAAAAAATAAAATAAATAAAATAAATAAATAATTTTAAAAAAGAAATTTTCTATGAAATAACAGGCCTTTATATTTTTTTAAATTATCAGGATCATACAAGAAAATAAGAGAAGCAGATGACAGTGTATCAATATCAAATATCACCTTTTTAAAACAACTCAAGGCATAATTCATAGTACTATATTATCTTTTAAATACAAAGATATGTACACAACATTCATTAAATACTTACCATCAGAACTTGTGAGGACAAAGCTTTCTGCCTGAGTCTGCTTCTTTATGCCTAAAGTTTTTGGGGACCAATGAAGATCTATAGGGTAGACGTCATCAGGAAGCTTGACTATTTGACTTGTCTCACTGGTTAACAAGTTCCACTTCACTATCTGGTGGTCATCACTGCATGAATACAGTTCTTCAGCAGTAGTCCAACCCACACAGCTTACTAATTCTTGATGTGATGTTACGTTAAGGAGAGATAAAACACACAAAAGTCTTTTATTACTTCTATTTTATGTGTAAGTGTGTTACCTGTATGTATGTAATTGTACCCATGTTGTGCAATGCCCATGGAGGTCAGAGGAGGATACTGGATTCCTCTGGAACTGGAGTTACAAATGGTTGTTAGCTTCCACATGGGTGCTGGGACTCGAACATGGGTCCTTCTACAAGAGCAGCCTGTTCAAGAGCAGCCTGTACCCTTAACTGCTGAGCCATCTCTCCAGACCCAAAAGTTTTAAATCTTTAAAATCACTCAAGATACAGATTACGAAAAGAAAAAAGCCAAATATCTTCAAGATCTTAAGTGTATGTTTCACTATGTAAATTTACTGGGGTTCCCCCCCCCACCATGGAAAGTAAATTGAGCATCTACTGCAACAGCTATAAGAATGGAAATGCTCGTTGGTGGTTTTCTGCTCTGGTTACACGGAAAGCACCCTCCAGCACGGTGAAGGCTAGCCGGCACAGTGAGCTCTGACGTTGGCGCCAAATTCATTTCTCCTTTTGGTTCTATAGTTCTTATATGTAGTCTTTAGCAATAGGGTCTGACTGTCAAGTTCCTGTGGGTAACCAAGAACAGGAACAAAGGACAGTATTGTTTGAGGTTCTAGGGAACCCTGGTCAGCAGCTTCAAAGGAAGGAATCCATTCCTGGCATTGAGCTTTTTCTTTGCTAGCCTATAGTATCCAGTAGGGGAAATTTCCCTATTAGAGGTTATTAAATTAAACCCTCCTTTAAAACTCCACGTGGTTTAGTGAGTGATCTCTCTGCTGTGACTTTACAATATTTGGAGGCCCCACTGAGATTTAGAGGTGACCCCTCCCTGCTGATCTGGCAGGCAGTCCCTTCTGTGTGCTGTGTGCTTGTGTTTGTGGAAGAGTTGAGTGCAGAGAACTGGGTGAATCAAACTCATGAAAACTGTTCACACTTCATGCTTTTGGTATTTTTAATCTTTAAATGGTCTTTAATAACAGATTAATCTCTATCAACTTATTAAGACTAAATACTTCTTGTCATCCTATACTTTACTCTGTCTTTTTTTTTTTTTTTTTTTTTTGGTCTTTTCGAGACAGGGTCTCCCTGTAGCCCCAGCTGTCCTGGAACTCACTCCGTAGACCAGGCTGGCCTTGAACTCACAAAGATCCACCTGCCTCTGCCTCCCAAGTGCTAGGATTAAAGGCGTGTGCCACCACGCCCGGCCTTTACTCTGTCTTTTAAAGGAACTGTCTGTAAATAAACTTTCAATTATTAGCTTGTTTTGATCATGTGATCTTTGGTTATGGTTGGCTTTGAGTGTAAATGGAATTTTGTTCTCTGTCACTTTTTGAGTCTGAAACCCAGTTATGGATATTTGCTATATTGAAATGTGTAAATAACCTCTCTGAAGATGCTTTATTCAATTGAAAGCCTTTATGTTTAGTAGCAATGTATATGGCTCTGTTCAATACAAACACTTAGATAAAAATCTCATGTGTGAATGTGTGATATGTATATACATATATATGAAGTACTCTTGGCTTTTAAAAATTCTATAATGTAGTTATAAAATATTAAGCATCTATCAGACCACTGGTAGACAGAATAACTTTATAAAAGTACCATCATTATAGGGGTTGTTTGGGTATTCTCCTTTGTAAAATGCTAGGTTTTTAGATGAAAGGGGCACGGGGGGGGGCAAAGAGGACACTAAGATTACTGGGGAATAAGCTTGAGAGAACACATTAATACCAAAGGCAGACAGACAACAGCATGTATGGGGGGGGGGCTGAGGTAAGCTCAGGCCCCAGCACCAGAGACAGACAACATGCCAGTCTCTGAATCCTCCTCCCGGTTTGCTCTCTCCCCATCCCCACCCTGTGGCAGAGGAAGGAGCCTCTTATTCTTCTGAGAGTAGGGAAGGCTCTGGTTCCCAGGCAGAAGGAGGTAGGGAGCAGGGTCTGTGTGGCAGTGCCTCTATGTCTGGTAGCTGGGACTCACAGGTAATGACCCAGTAGGGTGCCTGTCAGTAGCTCTGAGAAGTAGGCTGCTTTATGAACAGCAGCTGGATTAGAACATGTGCTTATAAAAATCTACTCAGGTGGGTTTTAAAATGTAAAGATCATTACTGTAGAATTTCTGAATCAGAAACAAATAACTGACTAAAGAATCCAATTAATCTTAAATTAAAAATAGGAAAATTTACCCCACAGCTAGACAACCTCAGTACTATATAAACTATGAAGTTTAAATGTTATTATTTTGACTATTATAAACTTAGAGTCATATTTTACTCTGATTAAGAGTTTTCAACAAGGGGCCAGAGAGATGGCTCAGCAGATAAGAGCCCCGACTGCTCTTGCAGTTGGGTTCCATTCCCAGCACCCACATGACGGCTAAGAACTATCTTTAAGCCAGGTGTGGTGGTGCACACCTTTAATCCTAGCACCCAGGAGACAGAGGCAGATGGATCTCTGTGAGTTCAAGGACAGCCTGGTCTACAGAGTGAGTTCCAGGCCAGCTGGGGTTATAGGGAGACGCTGTCTCAAAAAAAAAAAAGTTTTCATCAAGGTATTACCACCTTCATGTTTTGGGTTTGAAACTAGTTTGTCATGACACTGTATCTAACTGCAGTATTTATTTTATGGGGCTCCTTAAATGTTCAGGCTCATGTTTATAAGTAAGTAGTCATGTAAGCTAAAACTGTTAAATTACATTATGGTCCTTGGTCCTTAAGAATATTAGTTCATAGCAGGGCGTGGTGGCGCACGCCTTTAATCCTTGCACTTGGGAGGCAGAGGCAGCTGGCAGATCTTTGTGAGTTCAAGGCCGGCCTGGTCTACAGAGCAAATTCCGGGACAGCTGGGGCTACAGGGAGACCCTGTCTCAAAAAGAAAAAAAATATTATTTCATTTTTAAGGAATGATTACTTATGTTATAGGGTGCAATTTATTTCTATGTCTGAATGTGTTATACATGTGGGAACATTTTCCAAGCCTACGTAAAACACCTCTAAGCATTCAAAGAGAATTGGTCATTCAAAACCTGTTCCCAGGCTTGTAAGGACCTCTTACATTTTATACTAGGGTGTTTGAGAAAACTGTCCCATCTCATCACATGGGAAATAAATATTAATTAGTAAATCTGTACAACTAAAGGTCAATCTGTTTATGAATATTATTATTTTATTTTATTTTTGGTCTTTTTGAGACAGGGTCTCCCTTTGGTCCCAGCTGGCCTGGAACTTGCTGTGTAAACCAGGGTAGCCTTGAACTCACAGAGATCCAACTGCCTCTGCCTCCGAGTACTAGGATCAAAGGTGTGCACCACCATGCCTGGCACGTGAATGTTATTATGTCTCATGATATTAAGGAAATGAGGTGAAAAAAAAATGTTAGACATTTCTAATAAGGATTTTTTTTTTTTTGTCTTTTCGAGACAGGGTCTCCCTGTAGCTCCAGCTGTCCTGGAACTCACTCTGTAGACCAGGCTGGCCTTGAACTCACCAGATCCACCTGCCTCTGCCTCTCGAGTGCTAGGATTAAAGGCGTGTGCCACCACACCCAGCTTTCTAATAAGGATTTATAAAGAAATGGAAGTACTTTTAGTAAGGATTTATATAAAGATGATGAGAAAGTCTATGCAAGTGATAAAAGTATGAGGGGGCTTATTATGGAAGGCAAAAGATGAGACTATATGAATGAGCTTAATTTTCTAAGGTTCCGTCAAGTAGTTTAAGATGTCTAGTTGGCGGGGCATGGTGGTGCAGGCCTTTAATCCTAGCACTTGGGAGGCAGAGGCAGGCAGATCTTTGTGAGCCAGTTCCAGGATAGCTGGGGACACAGGGAGACCCTGTCTCGAAAAGACCAAAAAAAAAAAGATGTCTAGTCAAGGTTTATTTTTAAGAGTTTTCAGGTTTTACCCAAAACTTTATATACACATCACATGGCACTTCAAGGTATAGTAAAAGGATAAGATACCTGTATTAAATTAAATTGCATAAACACTATTGTAAATATACAGAAATGTTAATTTTCAGTCCACTCCTGGCTTGCACTGGTCTCTCTGTTACAGATTTGGATTAAATGGACACAGACAAAAAGAAGGTTACCTATGGCTACTGAAAGATATACTTTATGTTTCTCAAGTGTTACTTTTCCTTTGCCCTAATAAGAGATTTTGGCTCAAAAATCTAGGTTCTATCATCCTGAACCAGCTATTTGCAGTCCAGAAGACAGCTTAAATGGGCTTGGTTATCTTATCAGCTTATTTCCTGTCTTCTGGTATGTGATACAACTCCTGCCTTTCTGAGAGAACTATAAATCGTGATTTGGGGGGCAGTGGGGTGTCTGGGAAAGAGACTTCCTTTTGTAGTAAATTGTAGTAAACATTTTACATTTAAGATAGGCCTGAAATTGCTTAATTCTCTCCCGTGGGCTATGCCTGCTTAACCTATGATATTAAGTCTCTCTCCCAGTCAGTATTATACAAGACTGCTTGGGTTTTTGTCCAAGCCTTATCTAAAATATTATACAGTGATTAAAAGTATCAGGCTGGTGTAACTTTGCCTTTCTGGATAGTTAACAACCATACTTAATGTCCATACCAATTCAGCGGAGGGACTTAAGGAACAACTTTGTTCCTTGCCCTCTGAGGTCAACTAAGTCCCAGGGGACTACATATGGGGGCATCTCTTGAAATATCCTGCAACTGTGAATCAACAGTCCTCCTATGCAGGGAGGTCTTAGAGATCCACTAACAGGACTCCAGACAGTGTCCAGTCTATAAAGAAGAAAGTCTCTTCATGCTTCAAAAAGGGAAATCTGGTCCTGCAAGACTTGACTTTGTCCTTCCATGGATGGAGCTGGTAAATGAAAAATCCAAAAGAAGCCAGAGGCTCCCCCCAAAAATCCAAGTGGAACCTGAGGACCAGATCCTCAACTGATCTTGAGAAAACAAAGCTTGGTGAATCTCGGCTGTATGGACTTAAAACACCCAAGAGGAAAGTATAAACAAAAGGTAAGTAATCATTATATTGCCTTTAAAGTCTGAGAGATTGTGCTTCCAAACATTAGACTTAAAGTCATATGAGACCTAAAGTTGTCAAAGAATAAAGTTTCCTCTTTCTATTTAGCAACTACCTAAGGGGAAATTCACACTGTGACCATCAGAATGCCTGGAAAGCAGATCCTGAGTCCAGATACCATGGCCAAATAAACAAAAGGAGAAACCCAATAAATGGATGCTTCCGAACCCCTCATTGAGAAATTCTAATGGACTTTTAAGTTGGACATTTACTTCACCCTGTTCATCTCCTGGTTCCCTGCCTAGAAAATGCATCTAGCTACTCTCGCCTTCACTTCTCCTTCACAGGCACCAGTCAATGACTTTGTTCTCTGAACTAGACTTTTGGGGGTCATTTAGCTAGACCCACTGAGCAAGGGGTACCCAGTTGCCACCCCCAGTTCCCTTTTCAGCATGGAAGAAGTCAAAGTGGTCAGCACCCTAATTCCCTCTTAGCAATTGGGGTGACCTCAGAGGGTAATGTGATAAATATAGGAGCTAAAAATTGGCTCAGCAGTTTAGGGTCAAGACCCCCACAAAGAGCCAGTTTCTTTCTCAGCTGAGAGCTGAAGACTTCCTAGATCTGCCAGTAAACATATTCTTCTGGTTGCTCAGATTTGTGGCTCATGCATCTTTAACTCACTTGTCAGATCTATTAACCAGCAGGTAAATTCTATCAAACTCATGGTGCTAAGGACCCAATATACCCCCTCCCTAGCAGAGATGATTCCACCTCAGAAACACCTACTGAGTCAGCCCTTATGAACTTCCTTCAAGGATTTGAAGACCTCACAATAGGGGGAGGGGGGATGAAATAATGGATTATAAAACTTAGGGATAGTGTTCTCAGATACCATTAAGCCATTTTCCCTGAGTTATTCTAGGAACAACTGGTGTGCTTGCTTCGAGTTCTTCCCCTTGATTGGTTAACTTCAACTGTTGTCTCTTGCTTTTGTAATTGGTTTGATGCTTTGTGCACTTCCCCTTGATTGGTAACTTTAACTGTGGTGTTAAACTCTTGATTGGCTGGTGTACTTATAAAAATCCCTGTAACCCGCATTTCATGCCCGCCTTCCTCCTGAGTTGAGTGCCAGCAGGGGTGTCGCAATTAAATTAAACCCTCCTTTAAAACTCAAAAAAAAAAAAAAAAAAAGGAGACCATATGTCAAAAAATTAAGAAATGAAGATAAGGGACAGACAGGGGGAAAAGGGCACTATACATATATATACTTAGGTGTGTATCTGTATTACTTATTAGAAAGTGTGTATTATGCAGGGCATGGTGGCGCATGCCTGTAATACCAGCACTTGGGAAGCAGAGGCAGGCAGATCTCTGTGAGTTCAAGGCCAGCCTGGTCTATAGAGTGAGTTCCAGGACAGCCGGGACTACAGGGAGACCCTGTCTCGAAAAGACCAAAAAATAAATAAATAAATAAATAAATAAATAAATTTAAGTATTAGAAGAATGAAGCTGGACATGATGGCATGTGTCTTCAACCCCAACACTGGGGAGGCAGAGGCAAGTGGATCCTTGTGAGATCCAGTCCAGCCTGGTCTGCATAGCAAGTTCCAGGTCAGTTGGGGTTACAGGGAGACCCTGTCTCAAAAACAAAACACAAAAACAAAAAACAAAAACAAAAGAAGAGGAAGACTGAAATCTACCAGTAAAATATATTCCTATAATAACACATTATAATAATGTTCTATGGTGGGGGTGGAAAGCGGAGCTTAAGAGCTAAAACTAAAATCTTACCAGTGCTTTTTTTCATTTTTAATTTTAGCTACCTATTTTTATTTTATTTTTACTTTTTCGTGTGTATGGTCCTAAAAGTGAACCTAGGGCTTCATGTTTAGCGCTTCATTCAAGTTTAATTGACAATACAAAACTTTTCAAATTACATTTATTATTTATTGTGGGGGTATTTTTTGTAATGTATATGTAAGTGTGGGCATACATATGCATTGCATGTGTGGATGTCAAAGGACTACTTTCAGGAGTCTTTGAGACTCAGTTCTTTCCTTCCACCATGGGTCCCAGGGATCCCAGGGATCCAACTTGGGGCATCGGGCTTGGCAGCAGGTACCTTTACCCACTGAGCCATCACAGAAGCCCCAACAAAACAAACTGTTGACACTGAAGGTAAAAAAAGAATTCAGTTATAATTTACTATCTCTATAAGATGTAAAGAGTTAAATTAAATATGACCCCCTAATTCTTTAGCCTATTTTTTCAGTTCCTGATTTATCACAAGAATTTTATATAAGTGCAATCAAGACAAGCTGCTAACCCCAGCAGAACTGTGTACCTTCACTTTGTCATTTACACAGGATGCTTGTCCTTATTTACGTTTCCATTGCTAAGTCACCAGATCATCCTGATTGGGTGTTTATTCTCTTATTATTATATAAGCTCTTCACTTTCTTCTCTTGTCTCAGCAATGTACTTTTGGCTTATCTGAACAAATAAACTTTTCCTAAGGAAACAGAGAAAATATACTGTAACTATTCTGACCTGTGCCAAGGTGGAGTTTTTTGTTTTTTTGTATTCTTTTGGTGTTTTTGAGACAGGGTCTCCCTGTAGCCCCAGCTGGCTTGGAACTAGCCCTATATACCAGGCTGGCCTTGAACTCACAGAGATCCACCTACCTCTGCCTCCTGAGTGCTGGGATTAAAGGCGTGTGCCACGATACCTGGCTTAAAGATAGTTCTTAGCCACCATGTGGGTGCTGGGAATTGAACCTGGGTCCTCTGCAAGAGCAGTCAGTTCTCTTAACTGCTGAGCCATCTCTCCAGCCCCGTTCTAAGGTTTTTTTTAATTATTTCAAAATACAATAGATTAAGCAAAGGATAAAAAGAGGTTATTGAAAGATGTTAAGGGATTTCACAGAAGGGTAATAAACTGGAATATTCCTAAAACTAAACACAATGTGGCTGGGCCTGGTGGTGCACGCCTTTAATCCCAGCACTCGGGAGGCAGAGGCAGGGGGATCTTTGTGAGTTCAAGGCTAGCCTGGTCTACATAGCAAGTTCCAGGACAGCTGGGGATACAGGAAGACCCTGTCTCAAAAAGACCAAAGGAAAAAAAAAAAAACCAAAAAACTAAACACAGTGTAAAGGAAAAAACCACTAGACCATTAATAAAAAAATTCCTGATGGGCGTGGTGGCGCATACGTTTAATATCCCAGCACTTCGGGAGGCAGAGGCAGGTGGATCTCTGTGAGTTGAGGCCAGCCTGGTCCACTAAGTGAGCTCTAGGCCATCTGGGACTAAAGGGAGATCCTGTCTCAAAAAAGACCAAAAAAAAAAAAAAAATCCTATATAATTGTTGTCATCAATGTTTCTTCTTTAATATTATTTTATTTTTATGTGTGTGTGCCATGTGTGAATGTCCACTGAGGCCAGAAAACAGTGGAGCTGGTGCTACATGTGGCTGTGAGCCCCTGGTGTGGATCCAACTTGGGTCCTCTGGAAGAATAGCAAATGCACTTAACCATTGAGCCATATCTCCAGCCCCTAACAATGTTTCTAAAACCTAGAAAGGACACAGACACACACACCTCAAACCAAAAATACAGAAGTTTAGCCTTCTATAAACTACTATACAAGTACACCATAAACACATGGTGCTATTGTCAAACTACTGGGTTAACAAAAAGATAGGAGAAATGAGAAGACTGCCAGATCAAGAAAGTCTAAAAAGGGAATTACTCTTCAGCTTAAGATCAAAGCAAGCCGGGCGTGGTGGCACATGCCTTTAATCCTAGCACTCTGGAGGCAGAGGCAAGTGGATCTCTATGAGTTCAAGGCCAGCCTGATCTACAGAGTGAGCTCTAGGCCAGCTGGGACTAAAGGGAGACCCTGTCTCAAAAATACCAAAAAAAAGATCAAAGTAAACAGCAGACTCTTCTAATATTTATATATGGCTGGAATTGCTAAGAGTACACTTTGAAAGACAGAAAACAAATTTAAAGAATAATAAGACAAACTTCATCTTTATTCAAGAATTAAATAAGCAAAATAATATAAATGAAAACAAATTCAAAAGGATGACCAAGTGTTTAATATTTTCCTACTTCTGCCGGATGTAGTAGCGCATGCCTTTAATCCTAGCACTCCGGAGGCAGAGGCAGGCAGATCTCTGTGACCTCGAGGTCGGCCTGATCGACATAGTGAGTTCCAAGCCACCCAGGGCTACAGGGAGACCCCTCCAACACCAAAAGAAAAATTCCTATTTCTGATGAAGGACCAGATTTTTCTTTGTCCCCAATCTATTGCAGATTGACATCTTCCAAGACAAAGCACGGAGGTTGGGAGTATAGCTCTTAGCATGTTGAAGGTTCAGTCCCCAGCAGTGAAATAAATAACAGAATAAACCTTAAATAAATTACTAGAACATGATTGTGTTTAGATGTGAAGATGATAAATTAGAGAAAAAATGTCTTACTCCTCACTATGAATTTTCATTATATGTATATATGAAAAATTAGTAATTGCCACCTTCCCCTGTAAAATAGTAAAGGTCTGATTACTCAGCTTCCCCATTTGTCCTCTACTTTAACAGGACTGCAAAGTAACAAAGCAAAACTCAATGAACAAATGTGTTAGATCAGAACAGTAAATTAATTGAATTTTTTTGGAGGGGATCATTTTGAGACAGGGTCTCCCTGTAGCCCCAGCTGTCCTGGAACTTACTATGTAGACCAGACTGGCCTTGAACTCACAGAGATCTGCCTGCCTCTGCCTCCAAAGATCAGGGCTAAAGGCATGGGCCACTGTTCTTAACCACCAAGCCATCTCTCCAGCCCCCTGGACTTATATTTAAACTGTGTATTTTGCCCTTTAAAATAAATCTGTAGAGTAAGAAAAAAATCAGTAATAATCTAAAATTGAAGTTGGAAAGATGGCTCCATGGTTAAGTGCACAGGCTGGTCTTGCAGAGAACCGAGGTTCAGTTCCCAGCACCCACAGAGGCTAACAACCATCTCTAACTTTAGTTCCAGGGGATCTGATGCCCACTTCTGTCCTCCTCAGGCACTACATAACTCAGGTGCACTTATATACATGCAGGCAAAACATACAAATAAAATAAGAAAGAGAGAGAGAGGAGAGAAATAATTTAAAGATAAGATTTAGAGCTGCAACTGTGATCTTATATATTTTTAAAACAATTTAGCCATAAACTAGCATTCAAGAAATATTTTTTTAAAAATGTTTTTTTCTTTTTTTTTTTTCTCTTTGGTCTTTTTGAGACAGGGTCTCCTTGTAGCCCCAGCTATCCTGGAACTTACTGTGTAGACCAGGATGGCCTTGAACTCACAGAGATCCTCCTGCCTCGGCCTCCCCAGTGCTGGGATTAAAGGCGTGTGCCACCACACCCAGCTAAAACCATTCTTTAAGTAGACTAAAAATGTAGAGGAAAACCTTTAGCAGTACTATAGTATGCTGAATGCAGTAAAGTTTACAAATTTTAAGAGGATATGCTTTGGTTCTTTTAAGAGAGAGATCTTCAGTCTCATGTCTCCACTTCCAGAAAACTCCCCAGTGCCACTTGATTGTTTACTGTAAAATAAAAAAGACAGAAAATATCAACATTAACAAATGTGTACACACACAAAAAAACTTTGTATCCCAAAGAGTGCAACAGCACCTCAATTGTTCTAGTGTCAAATACTTGGAGGAAGAAAATTAGTGTGAAATATCAATAGTGCCAAGAGCAGATGGAGGTCCTGGGTAGTATACCAAGGATTCTCTCAAACAGGCCTGCATCGGCCCTACTATTCCAAAACACACTAAATAAAACAAGCTGGGGCTGGAAGAAGGCTCAGCAGTAAAGAGGCCCTGAGTTCATTTCTCAGCATCTATGCGAACAGCATAAAACTTCCTATCTATCTCCAGATCCAAGAAATCTGATCTCTGGGGGCATGTGCATGCAACTGCACATACCCCCACACAGATACACACAAATACACATAATTTAAAATTTAAAAAAAGGGGGCTGGAGAGATGGTCTAGCGGTTAAGAGCACCGACTGCTCTTACAGAGGACCCGGGTTCAATCCCCAGCACCCACATGGCGGCCGAGAACCATCTGAAACTCCAATTCTAGGAGAACTCCAGTTCCAGGGGAATCCGACACCCTCTTCTGACCTCCGCGGCATTGCACAACACGGGTGCACAAACTTGCATGCAGACAATACATTCATACACATACAGAAATAAATTAAAAAAAAATTAAAAAAAAATAAAATTAAATAAAATTAAAAAAAAAATCTTTGTAATCTAGCTGGATAAAGAATTTACAAAGCCAGAAAGATGGATCAGTGAGTACAGGTACTCACAGCAACTCTGACAACCTAAACTCAATCCTCAGGATCCACATGGTGTAAAAGGGAACCAACTCCTTTAAGCTCTCCTTTGACCTCCACACATATGCTGCTGTGCATGTACATACTCAGCTAGCTAGCTATCCTTTATTTATTACTTTATTATTTATTTATTTATTTATTTATTTATTTATTTATTTATTTATTTATTTATTTTGTATGTGAGTGTACTATCTGCATGTAGGTAGGTACACCCTGTCATGCAATGCTGCAGAGGTCAAAAGAGGGCGTCAGAATCCCCTGGAACTGGAGTTAAAGACGGTTCTTAGCCGCCATGTGGGTGCTGGGAGTCGAACCTGGGTCCTCTGCAAGTCAGTGCTCTTATCCACTGAGTCATCTCTCCGGCCCATAACTTTTTTACTTTCTAAGAGTAATGTCCTGAGACTAAATCAAAAGATTAAGCAAACCAAGAACCCCTCAATAACAGATTAATTTTGAACCTGTCTAATGGAATTTAAGGGCCTAAAATCTATACAGAAATAAGACATTACCAACCAAGTGCCTCAGTCTGGGACTTATATTTTATTGGAGGTAGGGAGGAGAACAATTGTCCAACTCTTTACAGCTAGCATAACAAACAACAAGTGAATTAGTTAAGGAAGAAGTAACAAATAGCTTTCAAAAATTATGCAAGCTGGGTGTGGTGACGTACCTCTTCAGTACAAGCTACTTGGAAGGGTGAGGCAGGAAGACTGCTTAAGCGCAGAAATAAGCCCAATATAATGAAATCTGCTTCTCAAAACCCAAAGTTATGTAAAAATCAGTGAAGGTGCCAAATGAAAACTTAAAAGAAAAATTAATAACACTCCTCAAACAATCACACCATCAAAAGATCCATGTCAAGAAACAATACAAGTTGTTTGAATCCAATTTACATTATTTTTAAGCAGTATCTCTAAGCAATATAGGAAAACTCAAGTGAGAATGTAATTAAAACCAGGAAAAAAAACTCTTTATCAAGCTTAAAATGATGTGAACTACATCAAAAGGGGTGCTGACCATAGATAAAAATTCAGCAGGCCTCACTGACATTATTCCTCACCCCCCTGAATTCAGGAAATATTTGGGTCAGCAAGGTATAAATGAAACACCCTTCACTTCCTTCTCCAACTCTCCTTAGGTGATTTCACTTCCACTTCTAAAGTACAAAACTGTATGTGGTGTAACAAGGATAGAATGTGGTTTACTTCAGCCACGTTTCATAGGTTCATATTTTTTGGTCCTTAGGAGTTTTTCAGCCTTCTTAAAACGTCCTTCCATCTAGGGAGAGGGAAAGAGTATTAACATTTTATAAAGACCTGCTTCTTCACAATTATTTAAATTGATTCAGATTACAAAAAAATACAAAAGAGCTGCTTGGAGCCTAAGGTAGGAGAAGCACTTAAGCTAAAAAATTAAAGGTCAACCTGGACAACACAGAAGAACTGGTCTCAAATAATCAGGTAGAAATATTCAGATAATGAGATGCTTAAAACAGATTTTGGAGGGGCTGGGGAGATGGCTTAGTGGTTAATAGCAGTGGCTGCTCTTATAGAGGACTTGGATTCAATTCTCAGCCCCCACATGGCAGCTAACAACTAAACTATCCAAAACTCCAGTTCCAGGGGATCCAATGCCCTCCCTAGGCATTATACAACATGGGTGTATTTACTCATCCACATTAACAAAAAAGATCTTGGAGCACAAAGACTGGTAATAACAATGTAGACTGTGTCTATGAAAGTGTGTGCCTGCCTCTAATGGCCCTTTGCTGAGCAGAACTCTAGGCAAACACAAATGAGTAAGAACCCCCTCTTCCTGAAGGAGTTCCTTCAGGCTGTGAGAAATAGTAGAATAATAACTAGGTATTGTACTTAGGATCTTTAGTATCCCCTAATGTCTGTATGTTGAAATTTTGGTAAGTGGTACAACTGGAAGGTAGTGGGGCCTTTGGGAGGTGAGGCTGAATGGATGTTAGGTCACTGGAGACATGGCCCTCAGCAGTATTTGCTCTTCACCCTCTCCTCTTTCCCTCTTTGCTTCCTGGATACTATAAGGCAAGCAGCTTTATTTCACCATGCACTCCCTACACCATGGTGCTCTGTCATCCGAGGCTCAAATCAACAGATTAAAACCTCTAAATTAAGAAACTCTTTTTTCCTGTTTATTTTGTCAGGGTGATGACAAGACAAAAAACAAAACAAAACAAAACAAAACAAAAAAAACCTAAAACAGAAAATTACCAGATTTAAGACTGACTTTTGAAGGGAAAGGGATTATTCAGAGTAAAGGCTGAGGATATCAATTTGACTAAGGATGTTCTGTGAATTCCAAAGGATTTAGATAGAGAAGAACAAAGACTTTAAGACCAAGAGCAAGAAATGGCAGAAACTGCTGACTATCTATTCATCTTTGTTGCTATAGAAGAATTCAAAGTTTTGTTACATGCCCAGGCACCTAGAACAGACTTCTCCAGATGTTCTCCAAACTAAGAATAGTCACATAGGACATTAGCAATCTGAAACCCACAGGAGATAACAATGCTATGACTCTGGAGGACCAATCTGGGTTTTATAGTCTATGAGGGCTACATACATTGTCAAGAGTAATGGTAATTCAATGTGAATTATGCATGAAATACCTAAGGAAATCATTTTACTGTCTAAGTTATACAAAACCACAGCATAACTAGCAAATAAATCTTGAAAAAGAAAAATAACATTTGATGTCCCCATAGCATGCTACGAAGGCTCTGCATACAGCAACAAGACAGAAGAGCCCAATATACCTGACATCCTAGAAAAACTTAAATTAGTCTTATACCATCGATTTATACTTAATAAGTGACAGAGGACCAAGTTTTATCATATTTAAATTGCTAGCATCAAGAGCTACTCCTAACAATGAACTAATGCTAAAAATTAAGTCTTGAATGTGGAGGCTAAGGCAAACAGGCATATTGCTATGGAATACTCTCAAGGGTCTCTTGAGGTTGGTTAGTCAATTTATATTCTATTCTTCTTGGAACTAGTCTACTAGAGGATTTGTTGATGCAGAGTTTTGATGAAGAGTTTTGAAAGAGAAGAGGGGACAGTCTTGCAAGAATAACAGACTCCTGTGATTTCCTTTTAGTCTGCTAACAGGAAGTTTAGGGAGGGAAAGGAATTGCAAGTGTTATAAATTTTCATTTACCCTAATTTCCCTTTAAGCAGTGGGCTCTGTCCTTAGACCTCTCCAGTATCTGCACTCATAGCTATCTCAAACTCACCCAGCTTCACGGTTTCATATAAATTTGAACATATTCACTACACTATACAGTGGCACCTCTCAACTTTGTGTCTTCAATTCACATCTTTCTGTTGAATCTCAGACTTCTGTATGTGTGTGACTACTCTATTTGAATGGCTGTTGGACATCTGAACGTTAGTAAGCTCTCTATGAAGCCTCTGACCACTCCTCCATCCCTGTTTTTCCCATGGTCTTACCCATATTGGTAAGATGCGCTGGTCAAAAGCCTTATATTACTGACTCTTTTTCATATCACAAATCCAAGTTGTAACAACTTATTATTTAAAAATAAACAACAGCTGGGCATGGTGGCGCATGCCTTTAATCCCAGCAGGGAGGCAGAAGCAGGCAGAGCTCTGTGAGTTCAAGGCCAGCCTGGTCTACAGAGCAAGCTCCAGACCAGCTGGGACTAAAGGGAGACCCTGTCTCAAAAAGACCAAAAATAAAAATAAAAATAAACAACAAAAAATGGGGCTGCAGAAATAGTTCAGTGGCGGGGCTGGAGAGATGGCCTAGCAGTTAAGAGTGCCAACTGCTCTTGCAGAGGACCCGGGTTTGATCCCCAGCACCCACATGGCAGCTGAGAACTGTCTTTAACTCCAGTTCCAGGGGAATCCGAGACCCTCTTCTGACCTCCGTGGCATTGCGCGACGCGGGTGCACAGACCTGCATGCAGACAGTTCACTGATACACATAAAATATAAATAAAATTAAAAAAAAGAAATAGTTCAGCGGCTAAGAGCACTTGCTTGCACTTCCAAAGGTCCTGGGATTGGTGCCCAGCACACATATGGCAGCTCACAACTGCTTGCATGCACATGGTACACATAAACTCAACTAACTAAATAAATCATTTAAAAGATTTAATGAAATAAAATTTAGAAGTTGGCTGAATCTTCAAAATATATAACTTTTCCTATCCCGAACACCATGGCCCCAATATGTCATCAGTGACTAACCAGCATTATTACTTCTAAACACTCCATCCTTGCTACAGCAGCATTATTACTTCTAAACACCCCATCCTTGCTACAGCAGCATTATTACTTCTAAACACCCCATCCTTGCTACAGCAGCATTATTACTTGAGCATCACCTATTTGGTCTCCTAGCTTCTAAAGACTCCATCGTTGCTACAGCAGCATTATTACTTCTAAACACCCCATCGTTGCTACAGCAGCATTATTACTTCTAAACACCCCATCGTTGCTACAGCAGCATTATTACTTCTAAACACCCTATCCTTGCTACAGCAGCATTATTACTTGAGCATCACCTAGTTGGTCTCCTAGCTTCTAAACACCCCATCGTTGCTACAGCAGCATTATTACTTCTAAACCCCCCATCCTTGCTACAGCAGCATTATTACTTGAGCATCACCTAGTTGGTCTCCTAGCTTCTAAACATTCCATCCTTGTGTGCTATAGCAGCCACCATGATTATATAAAGAATGAAAATATCTAATCAGAGGTAAAACAAAAGGTCTTACAACACTGTCCAAAGCCCTTGCTGACCCAGACTCCCACTGATGATTAATATTATTTTTTAACTTGCTAGACTATGGTGTCCACTTTTTTTCTGAGCAAATACTAATCTAAATGTTGTAAAAGTACTTTTCACATGGTGATAAACATTTACAATCTTTTTAAAAATATTTTATTTATTTTTATATGTATGAGTGTATTGCCTGCATGTATGTTAGTGTATCTGTCTTGTGCAATGCCCACAGAAGACAGAAGAGGACAATGGATCCCCTGTTACTGGAGTTATGGATGGTTGTTGGCCACCTTGTGGGTGCTGGGAATTGAGTCCAGATACTCCGCTCTTAACTACTGAGCCATCTCTCCAACCCCTACAATTTTTCTTTTTTAGTTTAACATATTCTTTTACATAATGTGGGTAGGCTTCACCCAATCAGTTGAAGTCCTTAAAACCAATGACAAGATGTTCTTCAAAGAAGAGATTGTGTTCAAGACAACATAGATCCCACCTGTTTCTATCCTTCAGACTCAAATGTGCAACATCAACCCTCACCTGAACATCCAACTTCCTAGAAAGCATAGCCCTGTGGATTTCAAACTTGACAACCCCCATAATCATGAATCAATTCTTTTTTTTTTTTTTCG
Source organism: Rhizomys pruinosus (assembly GCA_009823505.1). Lineage (NCBI taxonomy): Eukaryota > Metazoa > Chordata > Mammalia > Rodentia > Spalacidae > Rhizomys > Rhizomys pruinosus. Next base: position 3,103,979 of record VZQC01012080.1, read on the forward strand.
GAATTTTTTTTTTTTTTTTGTAGTTTTGAGACAGGGTCTCCCTTTTACTCCCAGCTGGCCTGGAGCTCGCTTCGTAGACCAGCTGGCCTTGAATTCACAGAGTTCTCTGCCTCCTGAGTGCTGGGACCCATACCCAGCACTAAAGACGGTTCTTAGCTGCCATGTCGGTGCTAGGAATCGAACCTGGGTCCTCTGTAAGAGCAGTTAGAGCTAGGCCAAATGTGGTGGTGCACGCCTTTAAAGCTAGCACTTGGGAGGCAGAGGCAGGTGGATCTCTGTGAGTTCAAGGCCAGCCTGGTCTACAGAGTGAGTTCCAGGATAGCTGGAGCNAAAAAAAAAAAAAAAAAAAAAAAAAAGAGTAGTTAGTGCTCTTAACCGCTGAGCCATCTCTCCAGGCCCATGAATCAATTCTATTTAAAAATACTTTAAAGATTTGTGTGTGTGTGTGTGGTGTGTGTATGTGTGTGTGTGTGTGTTTTGCTTGCATGTATGTTTGTGTACTACATGCATGCCTGGTACCTACAAAGGCCAGAAGAGGGCACTAGATCTTGGAATTAGAGTTAAAGATGGTTTTGAGCCACCATGTGGATGCTGGAAACAAAAACTGGGTCCTCTGCAAAAGCAGTCAGTGCTCTTACCAGCTAAGCCATCTTTCCAGTTCCAAAAGTCAATTCTCATACTAAATTTTCTATTTATTTTAATTTTATGTGTATGAGTGTATTGCCTCCATGTAAGTGTACCTGTGTCACGCAATACTCATGGAGTTCTGAAGAGGGCGAGGGATCCCCTGGAACTGAAGTTATAGATGGTTGTTAGCCACCATGTGGATGCTTGGAATCAAACCTGAGTCCTCTGCAAGTGCAGTCAGCATTCTTAACCAGTGAGCCATCTCTTCACCCCCACCAAAGTTAATTCCTAAACTCTCTGTAGGGAGTAGGTGGAAAGATAGAATATATGTGTGTGCATACAGTACATGTATATATGTAAATATATATGGGGTATATGTAAGTAAAGGTAATAAGTACACAGGTGAAATGAAATAACAGTAGCTATGAAAGACTTTAAATTAAAGTAGTATTCAGTATATTTGGAGACAAAATCCACTAGAGAGTGATAGACTGGTAATTCATAGAAATAGAGGATGAGGGGAGCGGAGGACTCTGGATGGGTGACTAGACCACAGTGGACAACCTTGCACTGAGGGACTTCTGGGGACAGTAGCTTGACACACGGGCCTTGATACAGATGAATGAAAGTGTAAATTCTAGTGGGGGTGGGGAATGGGAGGGTGCCAATGGGGGAAGGGGTAATAGAGATGACTGGGATGTTCTGTGTGAAACCCATGGAAATTCAATTAAAATTGAAATAAAAGGAAATAGAGAACAAATAAGAGAGCACTCCTTTAAAGTTACTTAACCAAGAATGTGGAAGACGGGTACTACGGAATGGAGGTGAAATGACCCCCACCTCTTCTGGTCCCTGTATGTGTGTTGCTGGACACCCACTCACGTCACATGCTCATACATCCCCTCCCTAAACGACATACAAATATCATTAAAAATTAGTACATGTGTGTGTGTGTGTGTGTGTGTCTCCATGGTGTGCTTGTGGAGATTAGAGGACAGCTTGGGGGAATTGATTCTCCCCTTAAACCACGTGGGACCCAGAAATTGAACTCAGGTCTTCTGGCTGGGTGGCAGGTACCTTTACCCACTGAGTCATCTACCGGCCCCAAATTTCAGTTTTAGATAGTATAAATTGAGTATCCCTAATCTAAAATATGTGGGACCCGAAGTAGTTCAGATTTTGGATTTTTTCAGATTCTGGAATGTTTGCGTATATACAAGAGCTATTTTGTACATGGTACAAATTGAGGTAACCTCAAATGAGGAACTGTTTCTATTGGATTGACTGTGGCCATATCTGTATGGCTTTTCCTTTATTGTTGAATAATATGGGAGGGCCTAACCCACTGTGGGTAGTGCCAGCCTTAAGCACGTGGTCCTGTGTTGTTGGGTTTTTTTTGTTGTTTTGGGTTTGTTTTTGAGCTAGCCACTCTGTTATAAGAGATGGGCTGGAGAGATGGCTCAGTGGTTAAAATCATCAGCTGCTACTGCAGAGAACCCAGGTTTGGTTCCCAGCACCCACATGGCACAAACAACTGTCTATACCTCCAGTTCCAGAGGATTTGACACCCTCTCCTGGCCTCCATGGGCACCGCATAACATAGGTGCACTTACATTTATGCAGGCAAAACTCCACAAAAAAATTAAAAATAAATAAGAAATAAAGAGATAAATGCATCATGAGAAATGTTTTTTAGACAGAAAACATAGAAGGGATAACTTGTCAACAAGAATATACCTAATGCTAGGAAGGGTAAGAAATTAATCAAGTAAGGGGCTGGAGAGATAGCCTAGCGGTTAAGAGCACCGATGCTCTTGCAGAGGACCCGGGTTCGATCCCCAGCACCCACATGGCGGCTAAGAACCGTCTGTAACTCCAATTACAGGAGAACTCCAGTTCCAGGGGAATCCGACACCCTCTTCTGACCTCCGCGGCATTGCACGACACGGGTGCACAGACCTGCATGCAGACAATACATTCATACACATACAAAAATAAATAATAAAAAAAATTTTTTAAAGAAATTAATCTAGTAATAAAGAATAATGAAAAGGAAAGAAAGAAATCCAAGAACACGATCTCAGCATGATTACACCAAGTTCTATTTGCACACTGACTAACCCTAGAACATTGATATTAAAAGAGATAGCTGAAGCTGGTGTGGTAGAGCATACCTTTAATCCCAGCACTCAGGAGGCAAAGGCAGGCAGATCTCTGTGAGTTCAAGGCCAGCCTGGTCTACAAAGCAAGTTCCAGGCCAGCTGGGGCTACAGGGAGACCCTGTCTCAAAAACACCAAGAAAGAGAGAGAGAGAGAGAGAGAGAGATAGCTGGCTTGCTTACAAATACCCAAAGGTCTATTTTTTTAAGTGCAGGGCTATGGAGACAGCTCATTTGGTAAAGAGCCTGCCTTGCAATCATGAGGACCTGAGTTCAAGCCCTAGAACCCAATTTAAGAAAATAAATTAAGGGTCTGAAGAGATGGCCTAGCGGTTAAGAGCACTGACTGCTCTTGCAGAGGACCTGGGTTTAATCCCCAGCACCCACATGGCGGCTGAGAACCGTCTTTGCCAGGGGAATCCGATGCCCTCTTCTGACCTCCGAGGCATTGTACGACATGGATGCACCAACCTACATGCAGACAGTACATTCATACACATAAAATAAATAAAATTTAAAAAAAGAAAATAAATTAAAAAAAAAAAACAGAAGGCTGAAAAAAATGGTTCAAGGGTTATTAAGAATGTGTACTGCAGGTCANTACGACATGGATGCACCAACCTACATGCAGACAGTACATTCATACACATAAAAAATAAATAAAATTTAAAAAAAGAAAATAAATTAAAAAAAAAAAACAGAAGGCTGAAAAAAATGGTTCAAGGGTTATTAAGAATGTGTACTGCAGGTCAGGCATGGTGGTGCATGCCTTTAATCCCAACACTTGAGAGGCAGAGGCAGGTAGATCTCTGTGAGTTCAAGTCCACCATGGTCTATATAGTGAGCTCCAGGACAGCTTGGGCTACAGGAACACCCAGTCTCAAAAAGACAGGAGGACCTAAACTCAAGGTGCCAACAAAGGGCTGTAACTGCAGTCCAGGGGATCCTATACCCTTTCTGGCGTCCATGGGCATCTGTATACATGTGCACATACACAAAGACACATATATTGTCATGGTTTGCTAGACTGTTAACTTGACACACCTGGGAACAAAGAATTTCAACTGGGGGATTTTCTCTATCAGACTTGGCCTGTGGGCATATTTCTGAGTTGTTGGGGTTTTTTGTTTTGTTTTGTTTTGTTTTGTTTTGTTTTACTGTTGAGTGATGTGTGAGCAGGTAGAAACCAAGTTATTTCTAGGCTGCCTGAGAGTTCCTGAATCTAGCCTTTGAGTGGTGCAGGGGTCTGGATATTTGCAGCCTGTGAGTCCCTGAACCTAGCCTCCAAGTGGTGGTGAGCTTCCCAAATTGTGCTTCAGAGAATACTTAATACAAAGAGCTGAAGAAAGGAACCCAAGGGGCAACAGAAAGAAACTAAATGAAGGCATAACTGTGGAAACACAAAATTAGACCAAGAATGCAAACAGAAAATTAAAAATGGGAAATAATACACAGTTCTCAATAATTAGTTTAAATTTCAATGGACCTAATTCCCCAGTCAAAAGACACAGGACAGTTGAATGTATTAAGAATCCATCTTTTTGTTGTCTTCAAGAAACCCATCTTACCTTCAAGGACAGGTACTACCTTAAAGTGAAAGAAAGGGTAGAAAAAAGTACTTCAAGCAAATGGCAGTAAGAAGCAAGCAGTAGTTGCAATTCTAATGTCTGAAAAAATAGACTTCAAACTAAAACTAGTCAGAAAAGATAAAGAGGGTCAGTTCATTCTTTATCAAAGGAACCATTAAGCAGGAAGATATTACAATCACGAATATATATGCACCAAACTCTGGGGCACCCAACTTCATAAATACAATACTACTGAACTTTAAGACACAGATTAATCCCAATTCATTTGTAGTAGGGGACATCAAAATCCCATGTTTCCATTAGATGGGTCAATCAGACAAAGAATAAACAGAGAGATATCTGAGTTAAACAATATCAGGCATCAAATGAACCTAATGGACATCTACTAAATATTCCACCCAAGCACCAAAGAATATATTTTCTATTCAGCAACCCGTGAAACTTTCTCCAAAACCAACCATATACTGGGACACAAAACAAAACTCAAACAATGAAAAAAAAAAAAAAAAAGAAATAATTCCATGCATTCTATC
>VZQC01012080.1:3116959-3150456 GCA_009823505.1 Rhizomys pruinosus
AAAAAGACAAAAAAATATTGAACAAGTGCTTATTCAAACCATTACCAGTCTTTCTACCCACCAGATTCTTACAATGGGGGTGGGGAGAGGGGTCCTTCCTCTCCAGCACTGAGAATCACTAATGTTCATGCATCTCCATGACAAAAGTCATATATTCAGACAAACAATATAAATTAATTCATAAAGCAGGTTTATTAGTGCTTTAATATGCCAGGCCCCAAGTATGTGACAGAGGGAAAATAAAAGGCTAGCAGTTCTCACCGTAAAGTTGCTGAATAAATACTTACTGGAAGTAAGTCACATCAACCAGTGGTTCTTTAACATTGTGGGGAATTCGGACATTTCAAAATCTGATGTACATTGAAGGAAAACTAATCCTCTAGGGGGAAAAAAGGACCATCATATAGTTCCACCCTACCATCATATACTCAAACTTTAGGTTAAAAGCCTACTAATGAAACGAAGTTCTCTGGGAATAGGAATTGTCACAGTTGTTTAATAATCCTGATTTTTTCCTTGCAGAGTGCAATGCATATAGGTGCTACTTTTAAACCAAGTAATTCCCCCATCCTTGTATCTAGATGACACAAGCAAATCCTTCCATTTGGAGCCCTGTTTGCCATGTTTTTTTTAAATCCAAACCCTTTCCCTTGTGACACTAATAAAAGAACACAAAGAATTCGAAAAGTCTTTACTTTCCAGTCCCATGTGAACTACAAGATCTCTCACTAATTCAGATCCAGCTTTCCCTCTCAACTCCGCATCCCAAACAAGCTACACCCAGAGAGCCCCGCAGGCTCCAAGGAGACAGAATAACTGATGCTCCCAAGCGCATCCTGGTAGCGCAGGGAGAGGCAGGTTCAAAGGCCGCTCCATCTTCCACGCCCTTTCCTCAAAAACGCGCGGACGTGAAGAAATTTACCTCAAGTTCCAGGAAATCGCTGATGATGGCTTCCAGAGCGGAGACCAGTGGCCCAGAAGCCTCCTAGCCTTCCCGTCACCATAGTGATTTCTAAGCGCAGCGCTCACTAGCTCTTCCCCGTTCTCGCGATACTTGCCAGACGCCCATCAGCCCAGTAAGTCTAGGGCCCCGCCCCTAACAGAGGCCGCCCTCTCCTTCTGGGGTATCATTGGACACCTGAGCCCCGCCTACGGCCGTGGGCGGAACCCTGCTCTGGTTTGGCTTTTTTCCTGTTTTTCTCAAACTTCGCCAGGTTGTTTTTTAGCTGCCGTTGTGTCCATAGTGGGGGGGGCCAAGGGTGTCGTTACTACACATCTCCCTCCCCGCCCTCGGTTTTCCCTGGGTCGAAACTTCCCGGAACGCTGGGGGGGGGGGGGGCAACGCGCATGCGCGCCAGCAACCCGAAGATGGGGGTGGGAATCGCCGCACTTTTTTTCAAATTCGCCTATCCCAGAAACCATTGCGCGCATTTGTAACGAATTTCCGTTCGAGTTTGGATTTTAGGCGCCATTTTCGAGTGAAGGACCTAGAGCCGAAACACCGGTAGGCGCGGGGTGGGGGTCGAGCGTCCCGTGGTTCCCAGCCACGCTCCGAGTGGCCTTGCGGGCAGGTAAAGCGCTCCTTTCCCGGATTAGGTAGTCCCATTCCTCCTTCTTGCGCTGTCCGCGGGCCCCGGAAAGACCGAGGCCTGGAGCCCGAGCGGCCCCGGGCGGCGGAGCTGCGCTGTCACCCCTCCCCCTCGGCCTCTCTTCCCGGAGGGACGCTGCGCCCTGGCGGGCTGGGCTGGCTCCCTGCCGGCGACTCCCACTCGGAGCCTTTCCTGGGGGCCCTAGCGTGGTTTCTAGTGTCCGGAGGGACTGCGCCCAGGGCCGCCCGCGACAATGACCGCACCCGAGCCGAGGCTGCCGGCGTCCCCCGCTTCGGCCAGCCCTTCCGCGGGGACGGGGGGGAGGAGACCCGGGATCCGCTCGGCCGTCCGGGACCTCCCAGGCGGGAAGAGGAAAGCTGGCTACGGGCTGCCGGCCAGTGCATCCCGAAGCTGGCAGATCCCCGAGTCCGAGCGCTCGCACCCCAGCCCCGAGGGCGTGGGACTGTCAGCATCTGTCCCCGCGGGCGGCGCCGGGCGCGTTTTGTGGGCTTCCCGGGCCGGCCTCGCTGCCAAGGGCTGGCGGCTGAACTCCGTGCCCGCCGCCTGGGACCCGGGTCAGGAGCACGGGGTCGGGCGAGGGCAGGCCGAGCCGGTCCTGTTGCGGGGGCTCGATGGCGAGCTGCGGGCTGACCCGGCTTTTCCCCCGCCGCAGCCACCATGCCGCGAAAAGGTGCCCTGCGCTCCACCGCCCGCCGCCCAGAGGAAGGGCCACCGCCCTCCCCGGACGGCGCGCACAGCGACGCGGAGCCCGAGCGGCCCGCCGACCCAGCGGACAGCGCTTCGGCCGCCGCAGGTGAGTCGCCCGCCGGGCGGGGTTAGGGGGCGCGGGCAGCAGGTTGACGTCTGGAAGTCGGGGACGCCCGGCAGCGCGACTCTGGAAAGCCACTCGGGTTTTCGACGGGATTCCGCGCGGTTTCAGTGTAACGGTTCGGAAAGGGATGGGGCGAGCGGGAGACTTGGGACGGGGGTTTCGGGGATGTTTTGGGCGTGGTGCTGACGTCTTTATAGTATTTGGGCTGGAAGCGGCACGGGCAGCCAAGAGCTGCCGGACCCCGCCTGTGCGCTCACCTCCGCGGTCTTAGATGCCTTTTTAAAGAAAAGCTGATCAATTGAAAGCGTGTTGTTGTTGAGGTATAGGAATTGGAAGCTGCTCCGAAACTGCTGTGACCGAGTCACCGAAGCTTGTGAGTTTTTCCGGTGGTGACCCATGTAGAGTTGGGTTTTAGACGGTCAGGGATCCGTAGGTTTTACTTTATGGTGTAGTGCTTTAAGGAAGTGTAACGTTTAGAGTTTTATGACTGGTGGCTTTTTTTTTAAGAATTTACTTCTGAATAAAACGAAGCTGAAAGATTATCCTCCTCACGGTTTCATAAATAACATTCCTCCGTTCCATTTTTAAATACTAGCAGGCAGTTGTCCTCCAGACTGATTGACTAATGTAGGCTTTCCCCCTTTGTTTGCCTGTCCTTTCCTTCCTTCTGACCTAGAGATTCCAGGTGAGGAACTTGATAACAGAAGTTTAGAAGACATTTTGAGTAGTATTCCTCCACCCCCACCTCCAGCAATGGCCAATGAAGCTGGAGCTCCTCGGCTCATGATAACTCATATCGTAAACCAAAACTTCAAATCCTATGCTGGAGAAAAAATTCTGGGACCTTTCCATAAGGTATTTATGCCCCTTTAAATAACTTGTAAGGTAATTCGTCTTTATTACAAAATATTTTCATTTTCTGACTGTCCTATTTGCTGCACACACACTAGTATGCACAAACAGTATGTTGCCTATGATTTCAGCAACTGAAAATTGGTTTTTCTTTATCTTTTTCTTTGGTAATTCTGTAGCAGTAGTTTTCTTGTTGGATGGAATCCCTGACTGTTTTTGCTAGGAGGAAGTTACTCCCTTTAGATGTTACAAAGAGTTTTGTGAAATACCAGGTTAAAATTTGAACATTGTTTTAAAATGTTGATGCTTGTTCTAGACAAGTGCAGAATTGGTTTGTTTTGCTTTTGAATGTGTGCTTTTCCCCTCATTCACTAGCCCACTCTCATTCTTGGAATGCTTTCCCTTTCTTAAAAAACTGTTTCTAATTCTAAAAAAGAAAGAAAACTCAGTACATCTAATAAATTAAAACTTACAAAAATTCTAAAAAAGAAAGAAGACTCAGTACATCTTCTAATAAATTAAAACTTACAAATGTCTTTAGTTTTTGCTGCAAGCTAAGGTACTAAATTTTAAATCCGTAGTATTAGTATGACCATTTGAACCTAAAATTTAAAAAAAATTTTTTTTTATGCAGCGCTTCTCCTGTATTATTGGGCCAAATGGCAGTGGAAAATCCAATGTTATTGATTCCATGCTTTTTGTGTTTGGCTATCGAGCGCAAAAAATAAGATCTAAGAAGCTGTCGGTACTAATTCACAATTCTGATGACCACAAGGATATTCAGAGCTGTACTGTAGAAGTTCATTTTCAAAAGATAATTGATAAGGTAAGGAATTTTTTCTGTTTGCAACTTAAAGGAAAAAAAAGGATGTCAATACATGGCACATTTCATTACTGTGGCCTAAATCTGTTTTTAAAAATTGTGTGTAATTTAAAACAAAAGAAATGTTGACCTCATTAGCTGTGAGATCATATTTACTTTGGGGGAGGTAGTACTGGCTGTCAAACATAAGCATTAAAAAAGTAAAGCCAAGGAAATGAATTAAGTAGATTGCTTATGGTAATCTCAACTTTTTGAAAGAAAACATTGTGTTCAGATCCTAAGTGCTAATTAGGCATTTGTTTACTATAAATTTGATCTTCCTTTTTAAAAAGTTATATATCTCTAACATGAAAGATTTTCTTTTTGAAATATAAAGCTTTTTTGAAAAAAATAGAGACAATTATAAGTAATTTTAATTGGTTCTATTGGTATTGTGGGTGTTTTTTCTCATCCTCTTAAGGATTGGCTTTTAAAAATTCTGGATTCAAGCCGGGTGTGGTGGTGCACACCTTTAATTCTAGCACTTGGGAGGCAGAGGCAGGCGGATCTCTGTGAGACCAAGGCCAGCCTGGTCCACAGAGTGAGTTCCAGGACAGCTGGAACCAAGGGAAAACCCTGTCTCCAAAAAAGATCGAAAATAAGTAAACAAACAAATTAAATATTCATGATTCAAAATCTGAAAGGAATCTAAAAATAAATACACATAATGAAATGGTTTAGGTGACTTAGCCGTTGGGAGTTTTCTTTTTTAAATATAGAGAACTTGACACAGAAGCACCTACATTCATTTTGCTTAACTCATTATTGTAAAATTTAGGTTAGAAAAGACTGCCACTAAATCACACTTTATTCCATTGCCTGCTGATTACATTTAATTCCTCTAAAATTGAAAAGCAATAGCTTCAATATGAAAACATTTAAGGGTAGGTGAATTTTAATGTTAAAATAGATTTGTAGCTGATTTTTTTATCAGAATGTAATTGTGGGTTTTATACAGTTCTTTTAATCTTAAGTTAATGGTGATAAGGGGATGATGCTAGGTAGGGAAGGGAGGTAGGTGCAGAGGAGATCCTGTGTCCCCATGACTGCTAAAACCATTACCCCACTACCATCGAAAATACTACTACTCCCTTAATTGTTTTCTTTCCCTTTCCTTTAGTATCTCTTCCTGAAGCAGCTTTTTAAATCTGTCAACATGGTTATTAATTTGGGCATGTTTTAGATATTGGTGGGACTCCTTGCCTCTTATCAGTCAAATAGAATTTTTGGCTTGTTTGGAGCTAGTTTGTTTGCTTGGTTTGGCTTTTGGTTTTTGGGATCTTTGAGAAAGAAACCAAACAACTTGACAAAGTATCTGTCCCTTACTAAAGCAGGATTTATTTAAATTTTTAAAAGAACTACTGCTAGCCTATGTGCATGTTTAATCCAGAGGGGATGAGACAGTGCAGTGAAAAGGACTGAAGTTCATTATCTACGTGAATTTATCAAAGAATAAAAAATAAATCAATAGAATTAATTTTAGTATGAAGTAAATGAAATTTAAATCAGACCTGTGTCTTAATACCAACAGTTGTATTTTGGTTTTGTTTTTCCTAAAAACAGGAAGGGAATGATTATGAAGTCATTCCTAATAGTAACTTCTGTGTATCTAGAACAGCCTACAGAGATAATACTTCTGTCTATCATATAAGTGGAAAGAAAAGGACATTTAAAGATGTTGGAAATCTTCTTCGAAGCCATGGAATTGACTTGGACCATAATAGATTTTTAATCTTGCAGGTAAGTTTATTAGGGCTTTGGAGGTTGGAGTTAATGTTGTTTGTTTTGTTTCATTTTGTTTTGATGAAGCTTGCGGGGCTGATCTGTGTGATGGATCCTGCTTTGATACCTTAAAGTGCTGTAGCAGCACATCATGGTTTACATGCTACAGTCAAGATGCGAATCATTATTTGCTGCTCTAGAAATTTAAGGAAATTCATTCACATTATATTGTTATCACATGATCACTTTGTGTTTAGATATACTGACATACTTGTTCCACTCTAGCAGCACGTAAATATTGGCGTAGTGAAATAAATATTAAACACCAATATTATTGTGCTGCTTTAGTGTGACAGGGATATAACAGCTATTTATCATGTTTGTATTTCTTTTTAAGATACATTTTAAATGAGTCTTTTTTTTTAATGGTCTGTCCTTTTCTGTTAATTGATTTTCTTCTAAAATTTAAGAATCCATATACTTGATAATTCACACATTTCCCTGAACACCTCATTGATTCTTTTTAACATCTAGAATAGTTACATGAAAGTTAACTAGGCTTGGGATTTGTTTTGTTTATAATAGCCTAGTTTTTTTTTTTGTTTTTTTTTTCCCACTTTCTCATTTTTCCTTTGGTTTCTTTCTCATAGTCCTCTGATAGCCTAATTTCTTAAACCAGTACTCTTTTTATTAGAAAATAACTGTTATTAAATTCTCAAGTATCACAACTCCTACAGAAGTCTTTTTTTCCTAAAGTATAAAAATTTAAGTGCCCTATATAATTATTATTATTATCACCATCCCCATTTGGTTTTGGTTTGTTGCTCTTGTTTTTAAGTAAAAGTATATTTTGCCACTATAACTAACTTCACAGGAAAATTTTTTTTGTCTTTTCTATCTTGTTTTGTTTTGCTTTTAGTGTAAAACTGTGGCTTTGTCAGGTGTACAAAAGAAAGCAAAGTTACTTCATTGTGGAAAAATGACTGCTAATATAACATAGTGTCTTGTGTTGCTGCTTTTAAAATAAGTTGCAAATTTTGATTTGATACTAAGTGTTTTGTTGGGATGGCTTAAGTGTTCCCAGTAACAAACTTATAAAATATTTGCTCCTATTTCAAACATTTGGGTCTGTATTCTTCTGGAGTTGTTTGTTTGTATGATTACTTTTAGACAAACATTCAATGTAATTAGATATTCTGTAGTAATATTAATACTTTTATCAGGAATGGTACAAGCACAGTATTTCAGTGAGCCAAATTTATTTTAAAATGAATATTGAGAAATCAGTTGCAGATATGTGTATAAATAAGTTTTGAATTTATGTGAATATAGTCTCAAGCATTGTGGGGTGTTTGTTTTGCTTTTTAAATCAGTTTGTACTATTTTGTTGATTTCCATATTCAGGAATTTGGTTCCATTAACTATGGATAAAAAGTTAAATCCCTTTAAAATACTAAATTTAATGGTGATAAGATTGTTTGCAGAAAATTGGTGCTTATGTTTATCTTTTGTTTGCTTTTATCCTGGGATAATCAGCATTTTGTACCTGTGCAAAGATTCATCAAAATTAAGTGGACTACGTTTTAAGTTTCTAGGTATATTTTTCATAGCTTATTTCTATGAAATTTGGTAATAAAAGAAACTAACAGGGTAATTTTGCAAAGAATTGTAATGGGTCAAGTTTAGATTAAAGCAAATCTCCTGTGTTCACATTCTCCCCTCCAGGGGGGGAAAAAATCTTTTGAAGTCCTGAGATGCTTAAGCTCCTTGTCCTCATCTTCTAAGCCTTTCTCTGTGCTCTTAACAATTACATTGTTTAAAGCATTTCTTTCCAGGTAATACCAAGTTAAACATTTCAAATCAGCAGATTTCATTTTGAATTGATTAGATTTAGATAAGAACCTTAGAAACTTACCTTTGTTTGAAAGAAACAATGGGAAGTGGACTAGTTAGAACTAGTTCTCAGAGAAAGTAGCAGTAGTTTCTATGTATTTTTTCTTAGCTCCTTAGTCAAAATCTTTGACTTTTATACTAGTAAGATTTAAAACATTTGAAGGTAAGATTGTATTTTTTTTATTGTAATTTTTATTACAGTCTCTGCCACTGACTTACATTTGTCTTTAAAACTACCCATGGAAGCCGGGCGTGGTGGCGCACGCCTGTAATCCTAGCACTCGGGAGGCAGAGGCAGGCGGATCTTTGTGAGTTCAAGGCCAGCCTGGTCTACAGAGTGAGTTCCAGGACAGCTGGGGCTATAGGGAGACCCTCTCTCAAAAAGACAAAAAAATAAAAATAAAAAAATAAAACTACCCATGGAGCGGGGCATGGTGGCATATGCCTTTAATCCTAGCACTTGGGAAGCGAGAGGCAGACGGATCTTTGTGAGTTCAAGGCCAGCCTGGTCTACAGAGTGAGTTCCAGGACAGCCGGGGCTACAGGGAGACCCTGTCTTAAAAAGACCAAAAAAAAAAATATACTACCTATGGATGACAGACAAGCTAGGAAGTTAGAAACAGTGTCCTAATATCAGCACCCCAAGATAAAAGTGATTATTTTGAGTTTACCCAGTCTATTTGGGCAGTAATCATGATTAATATCCTAAGTAATTTAAATAAAGCAACATTTTTAAGATTTAAAAAGCACTAAATTTAAAAACTGGTAAAAGTTTTTGAGTGTGTATTGGTTTATGTTAAGTAAGCATTTCTAATACTTGAATTGATTTAAAGATTCATTAACCATTCAAATGAGTTTCTAATAAGGCATTGTGTTAGAGTGATGTAAAGATAATTAAACCTCGTTCCTTGTTTTTCCTAAACCACCTATACAGGCCCTCAAAAAGTACTCACTTATCAGTAATAGCTGGATTTTCAAAAGGGTCTGATTCAGTGCCTCAGCTATGAAAAAATACAGGAAGCTGCCCTTCAGTAACCAGAATAGATTAAAAAGACTACCCTTTTTATTTGAACACTTACTTAAACATGGATATTAACCTTGGGGATTTGATTTCTTGGCCCCTGGTAGAACAAATCAGAAAAAAATGAGAAGATAAAAGTTAATTTATAGCATAATGAAATGTAAAAATTAAGATAAAGTGAAAATTTAAAAGTCCTAGGGGATGGAATATAGCTCATTAGTAGTGTTTGTCTAGGACACAAGACATTTGATATCCAGTACTGAGAGGATAATTCAATGCTCATTTAACTTACTATATTTTAATAAAAATAGATTATCTTTCTTGTTGGTTCCTTTTAAATTTTGATATAGTCTCTCCCTGTGGCCCATGCTGTCCTAAAACTCACCATCCTTGCACCCTGAGCATGCCTAGCTGCTGCTTTAATTTTTAAGCTCTATATGCCTGTAAATAAGGTTATCAAAGAATGGTAGAACTGAATCACAGTATCCATGTTTGTGCCCAGCAGAGATTTCACTAAGTCACAACTTAAGCAGGTTGGCAGGTGGTGTTATATTTATTCTTTTCCTTCTGATTTTAGAGATGAAATGCAGGGCCTTATGCAAGCACCCTATTTCTGAGATACATACCCAGCCCCTCATATAACAGTGGGGGGAGGACATGCTTAAAACTTTTTTTCAGTTTTAAGCTATAGAAAGTAGAAACAGTATGAGGGGCCTGTGAAATTTCAGCAAATTCAGGTACTACAACCTTTTTTTTTTTTTTTTTTTTTTTTTTTTTGGTCTTTTTTGAGACAGGGTCTCCCTGTAGCCCCAGCTGTCCTGGAACTCACTCTGTAGGCCAGGCTGGCCTTGAACTCACAAAGATCCGCCTGCTTCTGCCTCCCAAGTGCTAGGATTAAAGGCGTGTGCCACCATGCCTGGCTCTTTTTTACTCTTTTTGAAATAGGATTTCTCTCTGTAGACCCAACTGGCCTAGAACTCACAGAGATCCGTCTGCCTCTGCCAAGTTATGGACAGTTGTTAGCCACCATGTTGGTGCTGGAATTCAAACCCCTGGTCCTGCTAAAGCAGCCAGTCCTCTTCACCACTGAGCCATCTCTCTCCAGTCCCTAATATATTTTTTTTAGTTTTGTGGGAGGTTTTTGTTGTGTTTTTTTGTTTGTTTGTTTTGTTTTTAGTGTTTGCATGAGTGCCTGCGTTGCATGTGTGTGCACCATGTGTGTGCCTGCTGCCTGTGGAGGCCAGAGGAGCAGCAGATCCCCTAGAACTGGAGTTATAGGCAGTTGTACTCTGCTATGTGTGTGTTGAGAACCAAACCTGAGTCCAAGAGCATCAAGTGCTCTTCACCACTGATTATCATCTAGTCCCTTAAAACTGTGTGTGTGTGTGTGTGTGTGTGTGTGTGTGTGTATCTTTTTGAGACAGGGTCTCCCTTTAGTCTCAGCTGGCCTGGAACTTGCTGTGTAGATCAGGCTGGCCTTGAACTCACAGAGTTCACCTGCCTCTGCTTCCCGAGTGCTGGGATTAAAGGCATGCCCCACCTTGAAACATCTTTTATATGCCAATGTCCCATCATTATTTGTAATGGAAGGCTAACTTAAATCCAAAATGATGCTTTAAAATTATTTCTGAAACATACTAAGCATATTAAGCTGCCTTAAATAAAACCTCTTAGGATTTTAGTTATGATGGGTTTTTCTGACACAAAATGGAAATAGCAGTAAAGAGTAGAAGTAGTAGAGCATATGAAGGGTATGCACAGAGCCACAGAAAGGTTCTTAGTTGTCCTAGAAAAGCCACAGCAGTCCTGATAGAGATGAGTAAAGACCTAACTGATATACCTCATTAATTTAGCATGTGAAGCCAATAGTAGAATAACTTTTTTTAAAGGAATCCAGTGTAATACAATCTAAAACATACTGTTACATGAGGCTTAAAATGGAACTATTTTGACTCATAAATGAACTTGTCTTAATTTGAGTTTTAACTGAGCAGCTCGATTAAAAAGGAAGTTAGCCTTATATCCTAATCTTATGAAAGAAAAAAATTAATCAAAACAAGCAGCTACCATGGTTTTCCTAAAGCAAGATTCTTCCCTAATAGCTTTACCCTTCTTCCAGGGATATTTTTACACGCGTAGACTGTTTTCACTGGCTCTCAGTTTTCGTTATCTGAAAAATGGTGACTTAATACCTTATGGCTACTTGACTCCAGTATGAGTTCTCAGAATTTTTTAAATTCAGTTAAAAAATAAGCATTTAGATATTTAGCTTAAATTAGAGAGTGTATTAGAATATCTGGTCTCAGTTTATTTATTTTTTTTGTTTGCT
Organism: Rhizomys pruinosus; assembly: GCA_009823505.1. NCBI lineage: Eukaryota > Metazoa > Chordata > Mammalia > Rodentia > Spalacidae > Rhizomys > Rhizomys pruinosus. Next base: position 3,128,060 of record VZQC01012080.1, read on the forward strand.
TTTTGTTTTTCCTGAGCTTGTAATGGAAGGCAAAGGCTCTGCCCTTGAGCCACATCTGCAGTCCTGATCTTAGTTATCAATTTTTATTAAAACACCAGCCCAGCACATTTAAACAGCCTCTAGATGAGTAGTTTTCAAGTGAGTAACTTTACACGCACTGCCAATGATAGACAGTTCAGGTTTTTCCAGTTGGATATAGGGGAATGCTGCTGGTACCTAGTAAGTTGAAATCTGGTGTATTAAGCAGTTACAATGCCCAGTACAATATGCATAATAAAAATGGACCACCCCAAAATGTCAGCGCCACTATTGATAAACTTTACCTAAATAAACACTGGCCAAGACTCTTCATTTCTTCACTGACTACAGTTGACCACTGTAATCCAAAGCTTTAGACATTCTTAAATCCTAGCTGTATTGAAAATTATTTTTGCCAGGCGCTAGAGAGATGGCTCAGCAGTTATGAGCACTAACTGTTCTTGCAGAGGTCCCAGATTCTGATGACAGCCATCCTCAAGGGATGCAGTGCTCTCTTCTGTCCTTCACAGGCATTGCATGATATGGGTGCACTTACAGGCAAAACATTCATACACATTTTAAAAATAACTAGTTAATTAATCCCAGCACTTGGGATGAAGAGTATCTCTGAGTTCAAGGCCAGCTGGGGCTATAGGTAGATCCTGTCTCAAAAAGCCCAAAAAAAGAAGAAAAAAAAGGTTTTTTACTTACTATTGCAAAGATTGAGAACTGACAATAGTATACATAAGTCTACATAATGCAGTTAATATTAAAATAAATACAGGTACTTTGGATTAGTTGTACTCAACTACTGGTGATTTGATGTCTAGAACTACTGAAAAGTGTGCTTGCCCGTGAATAGATTGTACAGTATTAAGCATGACACTTTGAAAATTCATCCTAGTTTTAATTTTTTATATTTTGATTTTGTGTATGACTGTTTGGCCTGCATGTATGTAAGTGCACCCCTGGACACCAGACCAGAGATGGTGCACTATCCCCTAGAACTGGAGTTACAGGTGTTTATTAGCCATCATGTGGGTGCTGGAGCCCAAATTCAGATCCTCTGCAAGAACAGCCAGTGTGCTTAACATCCAGGCCATCTCCAGCTCCTCCCCTTAGTTTAAGGTTGCCATACACATGTAGAAATGAGGATCACTAAGATATCTTACTATGCAGTTCTTTTCTTGCCTTTATCTTAGCCATTTTGCTGAAAACAAGAGGTTCCCCCCCCTTACTTGCCTGTTCTTGTTCGTATGAGCAAGAAAGTTATTTCTATCAAGTAACAGAATTTTGCCTATAAATGTTGAGACAAATTTTTCTCCACTTTAAAGCTGAGTGGTTACTGTAGTCAACCTTGAGGCTGATGGTAGTTTTTTCTTTAAGTTAATCTTAAGATTTTGAATATAGTTCAGTTATTAGATTAGATTGGTTACAAACAGAAGTTGCCCTGCTTAGCATGTACTACTTGCGTACATCGGCTTTCCCTAGTCAAGGTCTTACATATCAGTATGAGATGTAAGTTCCTTTTCCAGTAAAGACTCTTGTTTTCACAAAATTGGAACATATAAGTTTTAGTCATCTTTTATGAAGCATAATAGTTATTGAACTAACACCAGGTTTATGAACTATGTATATAACTTATTAATAGCTAGTATTCTACTTCATTGAATATTGCTTAATAGAAGAGTGTTCTATTTATATAAAGAAAACATTCTTTGACTTTGTATAAAATTCATATGGATATGTATTTAATTTTGTAAGAACATACTTGAAAGTGAATACAAATACATATTTCTCACCTCTTACATAAGTATCTCTAAGCTATTTGATAGGCACACTTAGTTGTTGTTCATTGCTATTGGATTTGTTAGTTACCCCAATTCTCATTGAAGATCGACTTGGTGTTATATATGTACAATGAATATGAAATGTGACTTTTTTTAAAGGGTGAAGTTGAACAAATTGCCATGATGAAACCAAAAGGCCAGACTGAGCACGACGAGGGTATGCTTGAGTACTTAGAAGATATAATTGGCTGTGGGCGGCTAAATGAACCTATTAAAGTCTTGTGTCGGAGAGTTGAAATATTAAATGAACACAGAGGAGAAAAGGTGAATCTTAAGGGTATTTATTGAGCATTCATTCATTTTATACTATGGTTCCTAATTTAGACACCCCCCCCCCAGTCAGAACTCATGCATTGCATTGTCCGTGTTGGTGTCAACATTTTATGTGGATCGTCCATGGGAATTATGTATTAATTTTAAAATCTATAATGTTTGTAGTTGAACAGAGTTAAAATGGTGGAAAAGGAAAAGGATGCCCTAGAAGGAGAGAAAAACATAGCCATTGAGTTTCTTACATTGGAAAATGAAATATTTAAAAAAAAGAATCATGTCTGTCAATATTATATGTAAGTACTGTAATCAGTTTATATTAATTTCTAAGTATTAAACTTTTTTGGCTTTAGTAATATGAAGACTGATGGGAAATTTTTTTCTAAAAACCATTTTAAGTGATAAACTCAATTTTAGTTCTCTACTTTGAGTGTCTACAGAAATTCCACAAAGTCAGAATTAATCTGTCCTATGTGTTTTTGTTGTTTGGATTATTACTCTTACTGTGTGTGACAGAGGGTGGATGTATGCCAGCATGTACAGGTCAGAGGATGACTTTGAGGAGTCCTTTTTTTTTTTTTCTGTCACCCTGTGTTCTAGGAATAAAACATGTCATCAGGCTTGCTCAATAATCACTTTTACTCTCTGAGCCATCTTGCTGACTCTTGTTTTTTTGTATGTAGATGTAGTATATGCAAATGTGTGGGTGTGCACACCCATGGGCATATACAAAGAGTAAGAGCAAGCCATCAGGTGTCTCATTGTCTTCTTCCTGAGACAGGGCCTGTGACCAAAGTAGAAGCTCTGTTTCAGCTTGATGGGACAGCAAGTTCTTGGGACTTGCCTTTCTCTTTCTCCCCTCCCTGTAATGCTGAGCTTAATTGACATAAAATTCCTAGTGTTTTGCATGAGTGGTAGGTGTTCACACTCAGGTCGTCATCTTACAGAGGAAGTGGTCTTACACGTTGAACCATGTCCCCAGGCCTTACATATTTTAAGTCCTAGTGCATCCATTGCTTTTATTAGGTAATAAAATAAGGGTTAAACAAAAGCATGTTACCATGACAGTTGATTCTGATCATCAGTATGGCCGGCTACCAAATGACTAGGTTAGTGTGTGTAATGTTGGTGCACTGAACAACAAAAGTGCTAGACAAATGTACTTTTTTTTTTTTCTTTTTTTGTCTTTTCGAGACGGGGTCTCCCTGTAGTCCCAGCTGTCCTGGAACTCGCTCTGTAGACCAGGCTGGCCTTGAACTCACAAAGATCCGCCTGCCTCTGCCTCTCAAGTGCTAGGATTAAAGGCGTGCGCCACCACGCCCGGCCGACAAATGTACTTTAAATGTAATTGTTCGTTTCTATAATCTACTGTTAATAAGTAACTGAAACCATGAAAACCAAAAAAATCTCTTAGAGACTGCCATATACTATTAAATTCATATGTTTGCACATTAATTTGTTGAACCTATTTTGTTTTTGTTTAGTCTTGACCTAGAGATTGTACAACACACTCCTAGACCAATTATAAATTGATGACTTAAGAATATTTTAGACACTTGATTTTACTGAGACAGTTGTACAGTTTTAGAAATGGCATTTTACAATCGCCAATTTTCCTCCTAGTTATAATCTACAGAAACAAATTGCTGAAATGGAAACCCAAAAGGAAGAAATACATGAAGAAACTAAAGAAATTACTAAGAAGAGCAATATGTTATCAAATGAAATGAAAGCTAAGAATGCAGCTGTAAAGGATGTAGAGAAGTAATAACCTTTTGTAAAGTATTGAAGTATTTAGATTCAGTTTTGTCGTGTATCTATATATAAGTTTACTTATAACACATTGACGATAAATGTGGCAGCATATAAACTATTCTCCTTTTTATTTTTTTGCCCAAATACACAGACATAAACACAAAACACACACTCTCTGCATCCAGTCCATGGTTAGAGATAAAGTGCCTATCTCTGGTAATACTGTGGGGGATGTTTCCCCCTAGTGGCATAGTACATTCAGAATTAAACAAGTATTCCATTTGACAGCTTAATCTGTTAGTTGACAAATTTGATTTAGAAGTGGAATTTTGATTATTTTAAATAGAATTAGATTTTTTTATCTTAGTCCTACTCTGCCCATCTTCAATGACAACAGTGTCTCTTATCTATGTGAGTTATTTCATTAACTTTTACTTTTTTGTTTGTTTGTTTGTTTGTGAGTGACAGGGTCTCCCTATAGCCCCAGCTGGCCTAGAATTCAGAGATCTACCTGCCTCTGCCTCCAGAGTGATGGGATTAAAGGCGTGTGCCACCATACCTGATTTAACTTTAACTTTTATGGAAAAAATTACATATGCCTAGATATGTGGAAAATATATTATTTCCTTTCCAGCTTAGAAAAGTAAGACAACTCTCATAGTAAAAAATATTAATGTCCTCAACTAGAATAGAAAATCAGCTTGGAATTGTAGGATCCTATCTAATAAGAGCTTTGACATATTTATAAAGTATAGAGTATGGCTTTAAGAAAACATCCAAAATAGTGACTAATAATTTGCTTGCTTTGATAGGGATCTCAATAAAATTACAAAATTTATTGAAGAAAATAAAGAAAAATTTACCCAGCTAGATTTGGAAGATGTTCAAGCTAGGGAAAAATTAAAACATGCTACAAGTAAAGCCAAAAAGTTGGAAAAGCAACTACAAAAAGATAAAGAAAAGGTAGGTGTTAAAAAAAAAAATCCTGAGTTTTTCATGTTTAAATATATCTAGTTACTGTTTTTCACAAATGCACTTGCCTCGTGTTGCTGAAGAGAATTATTTGGGATTCTGAGTGTTAGTTTTAACTCTAAATATGACTTTGTCCTGTTGAATGCCTTATATACACTGACTTTGAGTTTTAGACCTTACATTACGGTAATATGGTTGTTGGGAAACACTTAAAAAATCAGGGGTGTTATTTTGATGTTGATAATTTTCTTTTTCCCCAAAATAGTAAATTTATATTTTGATCAGGTATTACAAAGTTCTAATGCATGTACATGTGCGGATACACATGTGCTACCACAGCTTGAATCTGGAGGTTAGAGGGCAACTTGATAAGGAGTTGGTTCTTTCCTTCTACCAATGTGTTGCAAGGATTGAACTGAGATCATCTGACTTGGGGATACTTAGCTTTACCTGCTGAGCCATCTCACCATCCCCAAATCGCTTTTTTTTTTTTTTTTTNCCAGCGCTCCAGAAGCAGAGGCAAGCAGATCTCTGTGAGTTAGAGGCCAGCCTGGTCTACAGAGTGAGTCCCAGGCTAGCTGGTGCTACAGGGAAATCTCCTCTCAAAAAGATTTAAAAAAAAAAAAGTTATGCTTTGTACAGAAGACTTTAGGGTGTCACAGTTTCTTTTCTAGGCCAACTCTAAAGTTGGATGAGATGGCTCATATGGGCTGTTTTATGCAGTACCCAGAGAAGACAGGGCTTACAAATGTTTGAAAATAAAGGTATTTTATCATTATTAAACTTTTTATAACTGATACATAAAAATGTAGAAATAGCTAGGCATGGTGGCGCGCACCTTTAGTCCTAGCACTTGGGAGGCAGAGGCAGGTGGATCTCTGTGAGTTCAAGGCCAGCCTGGTCTACATAGTGAGTTCCAGGCCAGCTGGGAGTAAAGGGAGACCCTGTCTCAAAAAGACCACAAAAAAAAAGTAAACTAATTGTGTTACAGAGGCATTAATTTTTAGGCATAAAATACTGATACATGATTACTGTCAGAGAATATTTAGAATAAAATATTAACTCTACATAGTAGCTCTGAAAGGTTAAAGTTCTAAAACATCTTAGGTTAGGGGTAGGGAGCAAACAGATAATTTGGTGTGTATTATCATGCCTGAGGGATACTTTAATTTCATGTTGTCAAGGCCTATTTGGCTAAAGAAGTTTGAACTTGAAAGAAATGAAAGACAGGTGTAAAGGCCCTGCTAGCAAGATTTTTTTTTTTCATAAACGAAGGCATTTTTAAAATTTATTTTTAATATTAGAATAAGAAAATACAAAAATTACTGTTGGATTGAACACTAAAAAGTCAGATATTTCAAGTATAATAAAAATAAAGATCCTAAGAAATACTTCATTTAAGTTTTGGCAATATGTTTCATAATATTAATTTGTTTTATAATCTCAGGTTGAAGAGCTCAAAAGTATACCTGACGAGAGTGAAAGCGTCATAACTGAGACAACAGCTAGAAGTGTTTCCCTCGAAAAGGAGAAAGAAAAAGAAGAAAAAGGGTTAAAGGAAGTTATGGATAGCCTTAAACAGGAAACACAAGGGCTTCAGAAAGAGAAAGAGGTAAGATTCTTTGTCAGTGACGATTTTGGTGACTTTTTCCTAACTTGAAGATTGCTTTTGCAATAAGAAAGATGAATTTACAAAAATGTTGCACTCCTCAGCAGTGGCATGTAACAGTCATAATCCAGGTACCTGGCAGGCTGAGGCAACAGGGTGGGGAGTTTGAGATAAACCTATGCCACATGGCAAGAACATGTCTCAAAACAGTTAAGCCTTTTAACCTATAACTCCCAAAACTATTGAACCTAGACTTTGCCCTTTTCTGAGATTTTTTTTTTAATTTTGTCTTGTTGGGTTTTTTTTTTTTCCTTAAATGTTAAATAACAAGAGACTCTGTTATAGTATAAAATGTTGCCAGGCGTGGTGGTGCATGCCTTTAATCCCAGCACTCGGGAGGCAGAGGCAGGCGGATCTCTGTGAGTTCAAAGCCAGCCTGGTCTACATAGCCAGCTCCAGGCCAGCTGGGACTAAAGGGAGACCCTGTCTCAAAAAGACCAAAAAAAAAAAAAAAATGTTATGTCAGTCAAATACTTTGACACAGTCACTCTGGGCAGTCATCATATGTTTTCCTTTCCTCTCTAAGATTGTTTTCTCGGTAACTAAAGTATAACCAAGCCATGCATAAGTTAGCAACATTGCCCTGTTTGCTTTTATACTTGTTATAATGGTTTTATATAAATATAAAAGCTGTGGCTCTTATGTCAGGTTTTGTTTCAAATCCTAGTTCCTTGTACTTCTGTAGATTTTTAGGTCTCCAACTCATTTCTCAAAATGAGGGAGAAATTGTTATCTATGTTATATAAACAAGGACTGGTGAGGTGGCTCAGCTGGTAAAAGCACTTAATTACAATAGAAGGGGAGAACTGAGTTGTCCTTTGACCTTCATTATGGCACAGGCAAGCTCACACTGTCAGCACACATCACATACACCCAATAATATGGTGCCGTTAAAGTAAGAAATTAGTGAATGGTAGCGATTCTTATTTTCACAAGGCACCAAAGGTTGTCACAAATATGGATCATCTACCCAACAAAACTATTAAGTATGAATCTAGGTGTGGTGGCATACACCTTTAATTTTAGCACTTGAGAGACAGAGGCAGGCTTATCTCTGTGTATTCCAGACCAACTGGGGCTGTATGGAGACCCTGATTTAAAAAAATAAAGTTAAAAGACTATAAGCAGGAACTTAGCTATATTTATATTATTTGCAGCCTTTTGACAATGCTGAGCATATGAAATTTTTTTCCCCATTGCCAGGGGTGTGAAATATATATATATATATATTTTTTTTTGTGTGTGTGTGTGTATGTGTGTGTATGAATGTACTGTCTGCATGCAGGTCTGTGCACCAGTGTTCTGCAATGCCACGGAGGTCAGAAGAGGGTGTCGGATTCCCCTGGAACTGGAGTTAAAGACGGTTCTCAGCCGCCATGTGGGTGCTGGAGGTCAAACCCTGGTCCTCTGCAAGAGCAGTGGGTGCTCTTAACTGCTAGGCTATCTCTCCAGCCCCAATATTATTTATATAATTTTTTTTTTTTTAAGATTTGTTTTTAATTATTTGTGTGGCTTATGCACATAGGGGTTCGGTGCCTGTAGAGGCTAGAAGAGTGCTTTGGATCCTCTGGAGCTGCAATTACAAGCATGTGAGCCTACCTCTTGGGGGTTTTGGAAACAAATTTCACTACTCTGCAAGAGTATTAACTCACTGAGCCATCTCTCTTCAGCCCCAAAATACGTATTTTAATAGATGACAGCTATTTAGTTCACTCCATAAAAGGTCACTGACTTAATAGATTCTAATAGATGACAGTTATTTAGTTCACTCCATAAAAGGTCACTGACTTAATAGATTCTACTTTGAAATACATTCTATGGTCACACTGCAGAAGTAGGTTTACTGTGTGATAAAGTAGCAATGGCTGTTTCGTGATGGAATACTTAGTGAGTAGCAAGGCTATGAATGAAATGAAAATGGAATTTTTCAACAAGAATATATATTTATTTGAGGAAATTTTCTTAGACCTGGTAATGTATTAAGAGTATGGAGTCTAAACATTAAACCCCACTTTTTATTTCAGTTAATCTTTTGTTTTAATTTCCAAAATAAGCATACTATTCGACTCAAAGAATTTGGGGTTTTGGCAGGGAGGGGTATTGAGACAGTATTTATCTGTAGCCCTAGCTGTCCTAGAACTGCCTACATAAACCAGGCTGGCCTTGAACTCACAGAGATTCACCTGTCTGCTCCTGAGTTCTGGGATTGAAGACACTACCACACTCAGTGAAGAATTTCTTGATATATACTGTGTAGACTCTCCTTCCTTATGTTGACCACAAGAAGTACAATTTCCATTTTAGCTTAAGATGAAAAATATATTTCTCTTAACATTTTAACAGAGTCGAGAGAAAGAGCTCATGGGCTTCAACAAATCGGTAAATGAAGCACGTTCAAAGATGGATGTAGCTCAATCAGAACTTGATATCTATCTCAGTCGACATAATACTGCAGTGTCTCAGCTAAGTAAGGCAAAGGAAGCTTTAATTACAGCTTCTGAGACTCTCAAAGAAAGGAAAGCTGCAATCGGAGATATAAACACAAAACTCCCTCAAGCTCAACAAGAATTAAAGGAGGTAAATTTTTGATTCTATAATTTGTGTAAACATTGTCAACTTTAGTTATATATGTAGGTTTTTGGTGCTTTAGTTTTTATATTTATGAGTTTTGCCTGGATGTAAGTGCTCCCATGTTGTGCAGTGCTCATGGAGGCAAGAAGATGGAGTTTCAGACCATTGTTCACCACAATTTGAGTGCTAGGAACTGAACCCGGGTCCTTTAGATGAGGAACCAGTGCTCTTAACCAGTAAGCCAATACTCCAGCCCTGTGTTTGTTTTCAATCTCTGAACTTAAAGTTATCAGCATATAGGGGTTTTTTTCTTAGCACAATCTCAGAAGAATGAGGTGAGCATTTCATTATTTTATTTTTTTTTTTTTAATTTTTTATTTATTTCTGTATGTGTATGAATGTATTGTCTGCATGCAAGTCTGTGCACCCGTGACGTGCAACGCCGTGGAGGTCAGAAGAGGGTGTCGGACTCCCCCGGAACTGGAGCTCTCCTGGAATTGGAGTTTCAGACGGCTCTTGGCCACCATGTGGGTGCTGGGGATCGAACCTGGGTCCTCTGCAAGAGCAGTCGGCACTCTTAACCGCTAGGCCATCTCTCCAGCCCCCGCATTTCATTATTTTAAAAGAGACTGTTGACTAGGGCGGGAAGTATAGCTCACAGGAGAGAGCTTCTGTAACTTGTACAACAGCCCTAGGTTTAGGGGCTGGAGAGATGATTCAGCAGTTAAGAGCACTGGCTGTTCTTGCAGAAGATGGGGGTTTGACTTCCACCACTCAAATGGAGCTAACAACTGTCCTTAACTCTAGTTCCAGGGGGATCCAACACCCTCTTGTCCTCCACAGGCATTCCAGGACATGGGTGCACTTACATGCATATACATAATACATGCATACACATGTAAAGCAAAAAAGACCTAGGTTTGATTCCCCAGTTCCTCAAAAAGAAAAGAGATGGGGAGCGGACCAACTATTGTCTCAAACCATCAAATAATTATTGCCACAATCCCATGGGAGTAACGTAAACAAATTTCTCAGGCTGAGTATGCAGCTCAGTCGACGTAATTTATTCTCAGAACTTCAAGGTGTTATATATTAATTTGGGAGTCTGGCAAGATGACTTAGTAGTTAAACTTATTTTTGCTGCTGTTTGAGAGGAACCCACATTGGATGGCTCACAATCACCCATAAATCCAGCTCCAGGGCACCCTCATTTTGACTTAGCATACACCTGCAACTCACGCCTGTACTGATCCACACAAAAGGCACACATATGTCCATATAATTAAAAACAAAGCAGGGGCTGGAGAGATGGCCTAGAGGTTAAGAGCACCAACTGCTCTTGCAGAGGACCCAGGTTCAATCCCCAGCACCCACATGGCAGCTGAGAACTGTCTCCAGTTCTCAGGGGAATCCAACACCCTCTTCTGACCTCCTTGGCATTGCATGACACGGGTGCGCAAACCTACATGCAGACAGTACGTTCATACACATAAGAAATACATAAAATTTAAAAAAAGCAGTGGCCTATGTGTGCTGGCACATTTAATCCCAGCACTTGGGAGGCAGAGGCAGGCGGATCTCTGAGTTCAAGGCCCGCTTAGTCTACAGAGCGAGTTCTAGGATAGCTGGTACTAAAGGGAGACCTTGTCTCAGCACCAAAAACAAAAAAAAGGCAGGGCATGGTGTCACAGGCCTTTAATACCAGCATGTGGATCTCTTGAGTTTGAAATCAGCCAGGGCTATACATGTAAGACCCTGTCTCAAAAAGAAAAGCATATCTTTTAATTTATTTTTTTATTTTTTTTATTTTTGCATGCGTATGAATGTATTGTCTGCATGTAGGTTTGTGCACCTGTGTCGTGCAGTGCCGCAGAGGTCAGAAGAGGGCATCAGATTCCCCTGGAACTGGAGTTACAGACGGTTCTCCGCCACCATGTGGGTGCTGGGGATCGAACCCAGGTCCTCTGTAAGAGCAGTCGGCAGGCGCTCTTAACTGCTAGGCCATCTCTCCAGTCCCAATTTTTTTTTTAATTTTAATAAATTCACACTATTTAGTCATCAAGGAATTTCCTGACCATATTAAATGTAAATTATATTCAGTGATATCCAGTGGATATCATCTTCTTGGTGATTGACTTTATTTTATATTTGGATAATTTTTCCATAATTTGAGCTTTTTTGAGGGGGGGGTCTTTTTGAGAAAGGGTCTCCCTTTCATCCCAGCTGGCATGGAGCTCACTATGTAAACCAGGCTGGCCTTGAACTCACAGAGATCCGCCTGCCTCTGACTCCCAAGTGCTGGGAACAAAGGCATGCACTACCATGCCTGGCATAATTTGAGCTTTTTACTTTCTATGTAATAGCTAACATGGACAGTTTTAACGCAGAGATGGAGATTACCATTTGGAGAAGAAGCATGGGTGTTTCTGAAAATGAAGTTTGAAAAACTAAATTTGGGTGTTTGATTCTTTGATTGGTAGTAATACCAGCTACCCAGTCGTCTTTTCCCCCCTTTATTTAGGAGCTATGTTTTGTTATTTATTTAACCAAAAAGCAAAGCATAACGTGAGTATAGTACTACCCAGCCACACATCCCTGAAATCCCCTTCCTAGGTTTTGTTTTGATTAGCACAGAACTTAAGAAGTGGGACATACTTCTGTTTGTGGTGCCATTCTAAGATTTCTAGAGCTGTACTTAGCAAGAAGGCCTGCTCCTAGAACCATATTGTTCTTGTGTTTCTTTTTATTGGTGCAAGTAATTTAAGTCTTTAAAACAAGGAAGACTTGTACATGTTTTCAAAGCCAAATCAAAATTGCAATATAGAAGCTCACTGCCCATTTGTTTACTTTCATAGTTTTCTTTCCTTATTAGAGATACAGTACAGGTAATTCTCTGCTGTGACTGGGCATATTTAAAATATAATGCTTATGGGTTTCATTTTCTTTTCACTTTTAGAAAGAAAAAGAACTTCAAAAATTGATACAAGAAGAAATAAACCTCAAAAGTTTGGTTCATGATCTTTTCCAAAAAGTTGAAGAAGCAAAGAGTTCCTTAGCAATGAATCGAAGTAGGGGGAAAGTACTTGATGCAATAATTCAAGAAAAAAAATCTGGCAGGATCCCAGGAATATATGGAAGATTGGTAAAGTAGATTACATTTTTCTCAAAGAACATTGTAACTTATATTCTTACCGTGACTTGATTATATATTGTCACTATGCTTAAAATAACATTCATTTTTCTTTAAGGAGCACTTGTCTCCAAACATTTGCTCTTGTAGTATTTTGTTTGGCTGTAGGCAGTATATAATCATACATTACTCACCACACACACACCCTCTGTGCCCCCCCCCGAAAAAAAATAGTTTCTGATAATCCCACATAATGTAGGATTTCATGTATCACAGGTTTGCTTCAAACTCACTCTACCTAAGAATGACCTTGACTTTCTGGTTTTTTCTGCCTCTACCTCCCAAGTATTAGTGCTTTTTTAAAAAATAAGAATTTAGGGCTGTGGGTATAGCGCAGCTGTTAAAGGCTGAGGCTAAGAACCGCAAAAAAAAAAAAAATAAGAATTTAAGTCAGACTAGATAATACAGGGCTTTAATATCAGCAAATCTTTGTGATTTGGAGACCATCCTGTGCTACACAGCAGGTTCCAGGTCAGCTAGGATTGTATAGTGATACCTTATGGGAAAAGGCAGGCATGGGAATACATGCCTCGATTCCCAGCAGTTGGACAGAGGCAGGTATGTTGCTTTTTTTTTTTTTTTTTTTTTTTTTGGTAAGGCAGGATTGGGGTAGGAGGGCAGGTTGAGAATGTGAGGCCAATAGAGTTATGACATCTGTCACCCTATTGATCACCAGAGTGTTCGGGCTGGCTAGCTGTGTGTCACCACTCCATGTTTGTTCTTTGCAAAGCTACACACTGGCCAGGCGTGGTAGTGCATGCCTTTAATTCTAGCACTGGGAAGGCTAAGGCAGACAGATCTCTGTGAGACCAAGGCCAGTATGGTATACATAGCTAGTTCCAGGTCAGCTGGGGCTACAGGGAGACCCTTTCTCAAAAAAAAAAGACCAAACAAAGCTGCACAGTTCGAAGGGGATGACTTACCCAGGCATAGGAGGACCCTTCTTTGATGAAGGGTATACAGATAGTTGCAGTAACATTATAACATGACTTTTTTTTTTTAAACCTTGGTCTTTTTGAGACAGGGTAACTCTGTAGACCAGGCTGGCCTTGAACTCAGAGATCTGCCTGCCTCTGCCTCCCAAGTGCTAGGATTAAAGACACGCCCAGCTATAACATTTTGGTTTTAGTTTAGAAAATTGAATAGTGGATAATCTAGAACCCTGATGTAGCAGTTATTGGGACCATTACCATTCTGAGCCTCAATTAGGGAAGGATGTTATATGACCTGGAAGAAAATAAATACCTCAACTCGTCTTTGTCCCTGTGCCCTCAACTGAGCCTTCTTTTGGCCAGAGGAGTCAGTTGAAGTCCCTAAATCAGCCTTCTAGAGAAGAAAACAGAATAATCTAGAAGGACGAATATAATTTTTTCTTTTTATTTATTTATTTTTTAATATATATTTTGTACAAGATTATCAAATCTAGTCCTGTGTCCTCCAACCTATCCCCCCACCCCACCAGAGCTCATGTATTCTGCCAAACCTGTTTTTCATCTCTTTCTCAGTCTTTCTCGATATTCTCCATGTGGAAGTTGACTGTTTTGAGCAGAAGTTCACTGTTTCAGTCAGGTTTTTGTTTGTTTGTTTTTTGGTCTTTTTGAGACAGGGTCTCCCTGTACCTCTGGCTATCCTGGAACTCACTCTGTAGAACAGGCTGGCCTTGAACTCACAGAGATCCGCCTTCCTCTGCCTCCCAAGTGCTAGGATTAAAGGTGTGCGCCACCACGCCTAGCCTTCAGTCAGTTCTTTGATGCTGTCCTTTCTGTTGTTGTTGTTTCCAGTATGCATCACTCCCAACTACTTGGACAAAAGCTCAGGGGCCCTGCACAAGAAATACTTACAACTAGGTAATTGGCCCTAGGACAAATATAATTTAACTGACACAGCTGCTTCTGTATCTGGTTTTAAGGAACTTTTTGTTTTTGTTTTTGTTTTTGTTTTGAGACAGGGTCTCCCTGTAGCTCCAGCTATCCTGGAACTCACTGTGTAGGCCAGGCTGGCGCTGACCTCACGGAGGTACACCTGCCTCTGCCTCCCAAGTGCTGGGATTAAAGGCCCAGCTCTGTGCCCTTTTTATTCCTTCTTTAAACCAAGATAAAGTTAGGCTTTAAATGAGCAATGTTCAAAATCTGAATAGTAATAAAATGATCTGTGCTTTTTTCTAATTCTAATTATAAATTAATTTTTTTCTAATTATAAATTAATTTTTAATCCTCCTAGGGGGACTTGGGAGCTATCGATGAGAAGTATGATGTTGCTATTTCATCCTGTTGTCATGCATTAGACTACATTGTTGTTGATGCTATTGATACAGCCCAAAAATGTGTAAACTTCCTTAAAAGACATAATGTTGGAGTTGCAACCTTTATAGGTTTAGATAAGGTATGTATTCATAATAAGCCACCTTATAATTTAATTTTTAGGTATGAAGTAGTTTTTTCCATTAGAATTTTAGTAGTGTTGTTTTGTGGAGAATTTTTGGATGTTTTGAGGCAGTGCCTCCCTATAGCCCCAGTTGGCCTGGAACTGACTGTAAACCATGCTGGCTTTGATCTCACAGAGATCTGCTTGCCTCTGCCACCAAAGTGCAGAGACTAAAAGCATTTGCCAGCTTTAGCTTTTCTTTGCCATTATTTGGTTAACTGCTGATAACTTTTGAAAATTTTAGGTTCTGGGTCTGCATGATTTGGGGAATAAAAATAAATCTTAAGGAAGGTGGAGAGGAGATGATGGCTCAGTGTTTAAGAGGACTGGCTGCTCTAGCTAATAGCTGTCCATAACTCCACTTCCAGGGATCCAGCCCCCTGCTCTCACCTCTGCAGGCACTGCACAACACTGATGTGCTTACATTCAGGCAATAATATACATAAAATAAATCTTGGAATGCCTTCACTAAAGAAAGTCTAGTGTTGGGGGTGATAATCAAGTGTATGAATGGTTCTTTTTTAATTTTTTTTTTTTTTTATGTGTATGAATGCACTGTCTGCATGCAGGTCTGTGCACCTGTGTCATGCAATGCCGCAGAGGTCAGAAGAGGGTCTCGGATTCTCCTGGAACTGGAGTTCTCCCGGAATTGGAGTTACAGACGGTTCTCAGCTGCCATGTGGGTGCTGGGGATCAAACCCAGGTCCTCTGTAAGAGCAGTTGGTGCTCTTAACCCCTAGGCCATCCCTCCAGCCTCATGAATGAATGATTCTAACTTCCATCATAATCAGTTTTCTTAATATAACCTTTATTGAAACATATGTTACATAATTCATACAGCAAAACTCACTAAAGCATACAGTTCAGTTGATTTTACTGTATTCACAAACTTATTGAACTGTGGCAATTATCTACACACCCTTTTCCTCACCCCAAGCAACAACCATTAATCTGATTTTGGATTCTATAAATTTAGTCTAGGCATTGCATTAAATGGAAACATAATATTGGGCCTTTTAGTCATAGGTTCGTTTACATGGTAGTTTTCATCTATTTTGTAGCACATAGCTAACCTTTATCCCTTTTTCTTTGTCCATTTTCCCTGTATGTGAGTGTACACGTGTGCAATAACCCATGGAGGCCAGAAGAGGGTGTCGGAATCCCTAAAACTGGAGTTAAAGTTGTTAGATGTGGGTTCTGGAAACTGAACCTAAGTCCTCTGCAGAAGTGGCCAGTGAATACTCTTAACTGCTGGGCCACCTTCACCTCTCCAGCCCCCATGCATTTGATTTTATGTTAGCCATATGATTTGATTTCATTTCTCTTGTGTATATACCTAAAGGTGAAATTGCTGTTGGTGTTATATTAATTCTGTTTAACTCTGAGGAACTACCTACCCATGATGGTAATAATATTTAAGTTTTCCAGTTTCTTCACACCCTTTACCAAAGCTTGTTCTTAGTTTAGCTTTATAAAATAATACCCATCTTTTTTTTTTTTTTTTATTTTTTTTTCTGTAGGTATGAATTACTGTTGCATGCGAGGTTTGTGCACCACCGGAGAGAGGCCGCGGAGTCAGAAGAGGTTCGATCCCCTGACTGGATTCCCTGGAATTGGAGTTTCACAGACGGTTCTCGGCCATGTGGGTGCGGGGATCAAACCTGGGTCCTCTGAAGACGGTCGGCCGTCTACCGCAGGCCTCTCTCCAGCCATAAACCCACTGAATATGTGGTATCTAACTGGCTTAATTTTGCATTCCCCAGTGACTAATGATATATTTGGTGCTTGTTAAGATTTGTTTATTTCAGGGAAAAAGGGTATTTTTCTCAAGCCTTTGCCTGTTTTTGTTGATTTGCCTTACCAAATTGTAAGAACTCTAAACGCTACATAAAAGTCTCTTGTCGGGGCTGGAGAGCTGGGGATCGAACCGGGTCTTCTACAAGGGCAGTCGGTGCTCTTAAGCGCTAGGCTATCTCTCCAGCCCAGAAATAAAATATTTAAAAGTCTCTTATCAGATTTATACTTTACAGTATTTCCACTCTGTAGGTTGTATTTTCACTCCCTTGATGATGTGATGTCTTTTTTTTAAGCACTGAAGCCCAGTTAGCAGTGTTTCTTTAGTTCCTTGTGGGTTTTTATTTTTCAGACAGGATCCCTCTGTAGCTCGGGGTTGCTTGAAATTTGCTATGTAGATCAGACTTGGCTTGAACTTGGAGCAGCCCTACCTCTGCCTTCCAAGTGATAGAATTATAGGTATACTTGCATTTTCTGAGAGTTTTATAGTTTTTAAAGCTTATACATTAAATCTTTTTTTTTTAATTTTTTTATTATTTATTTTTTTTGTATGGTATGAATGTACTGTCTGCTGCCAGTCTGTGCTCCAGTGTCGTGCAATGCCGCGGAGGTCAGAAGAGTCTCGATCCCTGAACTGGAGTTCTCCTGGAATTGGAGTACAGAGGTTCTTAGCCGCCATGTGGTGCTGGGAACAAAACCCAACTAACTACTCTGCAAGAGCAGCCAACACTCTTAACCACTAGGCCATCTCTCCGCCCCTACATAATCTTAATCCATTTTGTAGTGTTGGTTTGTCTTAATGTTTATGAATGCTTGTGCCTGGTGTGTGCACCTGGGTGTTGCAATCCAAGAAGCCAGAAAGGCTTTAATATCGAACCTGAATTAAAGGCTTTGGGTGCATAAGAAAAACCACCCTGGGTCTTAATAAACTACAAGACCTTTAACACCAATCCTTTCCAGCCTCCAGTTTTGTTTTGTTTTGTTTTGTTTTTAAGTGATCTTTTTTGAGGGCCACCGCTTTTCTACACTTTATCCATTTTTATTGGTTCATATCTTTATCATGGTCAGTCTACCTATTGTTTCTGAGATGGTCTCACTGTAGTCTTGGCGCTTGTTATGTAGACGTAGCTGGCTTCAGTCTCACAAAGATCCATCTACCTCTGCCTTGGAGTGCTGGACTAAAGTGGTATTCCACCATGCCCAGCTGCTAATTTTCAGCTAATATGCAACATATTGACCTTTTTTTTTTTTTTTTTTTTTTTTTAATTTTATGTGTATGAGTGTATTGTCTACATGTGTGTAAGTGCACCCATATAGCGTAAAATGCTGGAGGTAGTCAGAAGAAGGAATCAAATTCCCCTGGAACTGGAGTTACAGGTGGTTGTTAGCTGCCATGTGGGTGCTGGGAGTCTAACCCAAGTCCTTTGCAGGAACAACCAGTGCTCTTAACTGCTCAGCCATCTCTCCAATCCCTGACCTCATTTTTTTTATGTTAATAGTGGGGTGATTTTATATTGAACCATAATAAGATTTTTCTTTAGGATTATGATGAAGGCAGGATTGGTTGTTCATTGTATACTTTTTTTTTTTAAACTTTTAGATGGCAGTATGGGCAAAAAAAATGACCAAAATTCAAACTCCTGAAAATACTCCTCGGTTATTTGATTTAGTCAAAGTGAAAAATGAGGAAATCCGCCAAGCTTTTTATTTTGCTTTACGAGATACTTTAGTGGCTGACAACTTGGATCAAGCCACAAGAGTAGCCTATCAGAAAGACAGAAGATGGAGAGTAGTGACTCTACAGGGGCAGATCATAGAACAGTCAGGTAAGACTGGGGTTTTCTTACATTGAGTTATTTTAAGCTCCTTGGATAAAACATTTAAAACTTCTCTCCCATGTTCTCCAGGTACAATGACTGGTGGTGGAAGCAAAGTAATGAGAGGAAGAATGGGTTCATCAGTTATTGTTGAAATCTCGGAAGAAGAGGTCAGCATAATGTAAAATTGTGGCCATTTTTTTTTTAACCTTCAAAATTTGGCTGTTTTAAATATACCAAATTTTTTAATTAACAGATTGGATTTCTATTATGTAAATTGTAACAATTCGGGTTAAGTCCTTTTCAAGGGCTCAAAATATTTATTAGAAAGTATGTACTTTGCACTTGGGAGGCAGAGGCAGGCGGATCTCTGTGAGTTAGTTCAAGGCCAGCCTGGTCTACAGAGTGAGCTCCAGGCCAGCTGGGACTAAAAGGAGACCCTGTCTCAAAAAATAAAAAATAAAAAGAAAAGAGAAAAGGGGAGGGGAGGGGAGGGGGGATGGGAGGGGAGGGGAAGGAAGGAGAGAGGGGGGAGGGAGGGAGGGAGGGAGGAAGGAAGGAAGGAAGGAAGGAAGGAAGGAAGGAAGGAAGGAAGGAAGGAAGGAAGGAAGGAAGGAAGGAAGAAAGGAAGGAAGGTGGGTGAATGAATGAATGAATGAATGAATATACTTAAGAGGGTTTGGGTTGCTTAGTGGTGGTAGCACTTGCCTAGCATGTACAAGGCCTAGGTTTGATCCCTAGGATCCCAATAAAAATAAAAGGTCTGAAAAGATAGTTCAACATTTAAGGGCAAATAGAGATCTTGTAGAGAAGGACCCAAGTTGATTGGAGAGATGGTTCAGCACTGAGTGTTCCTTTTTTTTTTTTTTAATTATTTCTGTATGTGTATGAATGTACTGTCTGCATGCAGGTGTGTGCACCCGTGTCATGCAATGCCTCGGAGGTCAGAAGAGGGTGTCAGATTCCCCTGGAACTGGAGTTCTCCTGGAATTGGAGTTTCAGATGGTTCTCGGCCACCATGTGGGTGCTGGGGATCGAACCCGGGTCCTCTGCAAGAGCGGTTGGCGCTCCTAACCGCTAGGCCATCTCTCCAGCCCCAGCACCGAATGTTCTTAGTGAAGACCCTGGTTTGAATCTGAGCACCCACATGGAAACTAACCACTGCCCATAGCTCCAGTTCCAAGGGATCCAACACTCTCTTCTGTCTTTCATGAACACTTCATGACACTCATACACATAAAATATAAATAAGTCATTTAGAGAACCCAAGTTCTAGTTCCAGAACCTAAGTTGGGTGACTTTAACAACTGCCTGTTAACTATGATCAGCATTCTTTTCTGGTCTCTGCAGTCACCTGCACTCACATGTGTGCAAACTGACTTGTCTTCAGTCTACACTTGGAAAGCAGGGCAGGGCAAGTTTCAACTTGACTATAACAGATCCTGTCTCAGAAAAAAGAAAGTAAAATAGCGTATGCTCAGCCCACTTCTATTGTTTTTGATAATGCAGTTGAATCATGGGTTGTTTGTAATTTACTTAATATCTATCAATTTACTCCTTCATAGAATTGCTTTATTACATCAGGTTTTTTTTAATTTAAGTAATTTTGGGAGGGGGATAATAAAGTATTTATTGAGGGACAAGAGGTGGGCTCAGTCCTAGGCTGCAGCTTTCCCCAAAGCCACCGCACGGTGCTCAGCCGCTCCCACTTCCTCTTGGGATGGATGTGTGTTCCCACCCTCTTGATGAACTAGTTTCATTGCCTGCTTGTCCTTGGACACCTTGAGCAGCTCCATGGCGAGCCGCTCGTAGGGCACAAAGCCACACACCTCCCTGATCATGTCCTGCACAAACTTGTGTGGTTGGTGAGGCTCCTGTGCTGCCAGCTGGGTCTCAGCTTGCTCACGTTCTTCATCCCCTTGTGGTGAAGAGCCATGGCTGGCTGCTACTCTCCAATGGTGGCCAAGACAGGAAGCAATTTCAGAGTGTTTTTAAAAAAGACGTTTATGATGATGTTTCTAAATTTTATTTCAAAAGATTTTTAGGACCTGGAAGTAAGCTCAGTCAGTGGTAGACCACTTGCCTACACTGTGTGAGGCCTCTGGGTATGAACCCCAGGCCCACAAAAAATAATGTTTTCAGATGTTCTTGATACCTTTTTCCAAATGTGCCTTAATTTCCCTACTATATTGTGAAATCATTTGCTATCTTCCATTGAAGTATTTGAATGCAACATCTGCATTGAAATAATAGATAATAATCTCTTAAACTTTCATATATTAGGAATTGAAAGTGGGTTGTTTGGTTCTGTTCTGCCTTTTTTTGTTTGTATTGTTTGTTTGTTTGTTTGTTTTTTCAAGACAGAGTCTCCCTATAGCCCCAGCTGTCCTGGAACTCACTCTGTAGACGAGGCTGTCCTTGAACTCACAAAGATCCTCCTGCCTCTGCCTCCCAAGTGCTACGATTAAAAGGTGTGAACAACACGCCAGCTTTTTTTTTTTTTTTTTTTTTTGTATTCTTTTGAGGACCCGGTTCTTCCCTGTAGCCCTGCTTATCCTAGAACTCACTCTGTAGACCAGGCTGGCCTTGAACTCACAAAGATCTGCCTCCCTCTGCCTCCCAAGTGCTAGGATTAAAGGCGTGTGCTACCATGCCCAGCTTGGTTTTATTTTTAAATGTCTCCCTCTGTGGTTCAGGCTTCCTGCACAACCTTCTGAATATAGATTCACATGCACATCCATACCTGGCCTTTGTTCTCTGGTCTTTAAGATCATAAGCTTGGGTTTTTTTTCATTTCAAAAGCTAACTTTGAAGTGACTTGGCAGGCCAGTATTCTGGTTTGTTTTCAGTTGCTGTGACAGAACACTGACCAGTTTATTCATCTTTCATCTCTCGGGTCACAGTTCATAACTAAGGGAGCCCAAGGTAGGAACTCAGGGCAGGAACCTGGAGGCAGGAGCTGAAGGGCAGGCCGTGTGTTTGCTCCTCTGACCCATGTTCAGCCTATTTTCTTATATAATATAGAACCACTTACCCAGGGCTGGACTCTACCACATCACTCAACAATCAAGAGAATACCTAATACATCACAGACATGGCCATAGGCCGGTCCAATAGAGACAGTTCCCCAGTTGAGGCTCCCACAACCCAAGTTGACTCTGGGCCATAAAGATGGCTCAGCTCAGTGAGGAAAGACCCCCCTCTGTCCTACTGCCAACTCTCACCTTGTAGAAGAAAATCAACTCCTGGAAGTTGCTCTCTGATCTCTGTACATGACATGCACAGGCCTACATATACACATATTTGCACACAATGAATTTTTAAAGTAATAAAAAATTTAAGGAAGGGCCAGAGAGATGATTCAGCAGTGAAGAGCACTCTTGCAAAAGACCCAGGTTTCATTCCCAGCCCCTCCGTGGCAGTTAGCAACTGAAACTCCAATTCCAGAGGAATTCAATACTTTTTCTTCTGCCCTCCACAGATAATTATTGCACCACAGGGGTGCATTTACATACATGCAGGCCAATACAGCCATACACATAAAAAAATAAAAATAATAAAGTATTTTTAAGTCCCTGGCGTTGTGGTACACACCTTTAATCCCAACACTCAGGAAGCAGAGGCAGGCTGATGACCTGTGAGTTCAAAGCCAGGCCGGGCTACAGAGAGGCCCTGTCTCGAACAAACCAAAAATATTTTACATTTTTTTTTAAAGGAAACAGAATGACTATTTGAAAAAAAAAAAAATTCACTCCTACTTTTCTTTGTAGGTACATAAAATGGAATCCCAGTTGGAAAATCATTCTAAACAAGCAGTGCAAATCCAAGAACAGAAAGCACAACTTGAAGAAGCAGTAGTTAAGTTAAGACATAGTGAACGAGAAATGAGGAATACACTAGAAAAGTTTGCTGCAAGCATCCAGGTACCATTTGTGAATATTTGTTGAAATTGTTAGAATTGCACATTTAGAACTTAAAATACTTGCATGGAATGTGTATATATGTGTCTATATGTTTGTATGTTTAAACTGCACATACAGTTTTCCTTTTTTTTTTTTTTTTTTTTT
>VZQC01012080.1:3150749-3177235 GCA_009823505.1 Rhizomys pruinosus
TTTTTTTTTTTTTTTTTTTTGAGACAGGGTCTCCCTGTAGCCCCAGTTGGCCTGGAATTCACTCTAGACCAGGCTTGCCTTGAACTCACAGAGACCTGCTTGTCTCTGCCTCCCAAGAACTAGGATTAAAGGTGTGTGCCACCACGCCCAGCTTAAACACGGTTCTTAGCCACCATGTAGATGCTGGAAATCAAGCCCAGGTTCCTATGCAAGAGCAGTTGGCGCTCTTAACCTCTAAGCCACCTCTCCAGCCCCTATAGTCATAGTCTTCATTTACTGATTTTTTTTTTTTTTTGTCAGGTGCAGTGGCACATGCCTTTGATCCCAGCACTTGGGAAGCAGAGGCAGGTGGATCTCTGAGTTCAAGGCCAGCCTGGTCTACAGAGTGAATTGTAGGCAGCTGGAGCTATAGAGAGACCCTGTCTCAAAAAAAAAGAAAAAAATAAATATTTTGTATTTATATTCTTTTTTCTTCTCTTTTCGAGGCAGGGTCTCCCTTTAGTCCCAGCTGGCCTGGAGCTCACTATGTAGACCAGGCTAGCCTTGAATTCACAGGGATCTGCCTGCCTCTGCCTCCAGAGTGCTGGGATTAAAGGTGTGGCTTTTTATTTTATATATTTTATAATTATATTTTCGTATATTTTTTTCCAAGCCAATCTAAACTTCATTTTATTGAAAAGCATTTTATGTCTACCACATTTTGGTTTTTATACTGATTATTGTTTTCTATCCTTTTCCTGCTAATGTTTGCCTTTGTATTGCTGTTTTCAAAATTCAAAGTGTTCAAAGAAAATGTTACTAAGTTTATTAATATTTACCATAAATGTTAAATTTCTTTTACAGCGTTTATCAGAGCAAGAAGAGTATTTGAATGTACAAATTAAAGAACTTGAAGCTAATGTACTTGCTACAGCTCCTGACAAAAAAAAGCAAAAATTACTAGAACAAAATGTCAGTTCCTTCAAAACAGGTATGTTTCAAGATAAGAAATATTTCAAGATTTTTTGAGGTTTTTAAATTTATATTTGCATTTGTAGAATAAATTAAAGCCAAATTATTCAATCATTCATTGACTTGCTTTTTTTGTATTCTTGCAAGTCTGTAAATTAAATGCTCTACAACCTTACTTGATGAATAAGGAATTAAGGAAACTAAATCATTAACGCCTTATATAATTTCCCTAAGGTCACACAGCTTGGTGCTAGAGGAATAGGTGGGGTTGTCTGATTCCAAACCTCAAGACCTCAAGTCCATAATTTTGTGTTTAGTATATACTTCTTCCTAATCTTCACAAGAACTCTTCAAGATAGTTATTTTTCATAGATTTAGAAAAGTAAATTACTCAAAAGATCACACACCAAATAAATGGTTTGCACAAAGTAAAACAGTACTTGCTTGAAGACAGTAAAGGACATTTTTCTTTCCACAGGTTTTTTTTCTTTTCTTTTTTGCAGTAATACATATCGTCATAGAATCTTTTTTTTTTTGTCATAGTAAGCAAGGGAATTTGTGAACATCGTTTAGCTTTGTAGTCTTGCTTGAGGTTTCTTAATCATTTACCTGAGCAGAGCTCTGCTTTTTCATATTGGCTCCAATCAGGGGAAGTAGAGGTTTATATGCCGCAGAACCTTCCAGTCTTAAAGCATCTTAAGCTACTAAGCCCAGAATACACAGCTAACTTTCCATTATATTCTTAATACGGTGTCATCCCGTCCCGTCCCGTCCCCGTCCCCCCCCCCGTCACTTTTTGGTTCATAAGCTAAGGAAGACATAAAAACTAATAGGGACCCAGAGTGAACTTCTGTTTAGTGTTTGAAACCTCTTGTTATAGCTACAGAGGTTTAATTCATCTATAACTGCATTTTGCTATAACTGCATTTTGCATGGACATGGTCATGTTTATATTTTTTTATTTTAATTTTATATTTATGAATGAATTGCCTGCATGTGTATAAGTGCACCCGTGTTGTGCAGTGCCTGTGGAGGTCAGAAGAGGGTGTCATATCCCCAAGAACTAGAGTTTCTGACATTTGTTATCCACCATGTGGGTGCCAGGATTCAACTTGGGTCCTCTGCAAGAGCAGCCAGTGCTCTTAATCACCGAGCCATCTATCCAACCCCATTTATCTGTATTTTTTTTTTAATTTAATTTTTATTGATGGTTTGTGCATTTCGTACATCATTTTCCAATTCAGATCAGGCATATTTCCCTTTCCCTTCCCCCCCACCCCCACCCCATCCCAGATCATGTATTCTGCCATAACTGTCCTGCATCTTTCAGGTTTTTTTTTTTTTTCATTTTTTAGCTATAAGTGATAATCCATGAGTATAAGCATCCTTCGTGCAAAACCAATCTACAGACTGTTGTGCCCAAACCCCCACAGTCCCACCATTCAGTGGGGGGTGACAGGTTGTTTGTTCAATCAAGTTGATCAAATGAGTGTCCAGACTACATCGCTGTAGTTTCACCGTTCACCCCAATCGCAGCCTTTACATTCTACCACGCCCCCTCTTCCGCAGATTGTTCCCTAGGCTTAGAAAAGGGGCACAGGTGGATGAGAAGTAAAACTGTCCTCTCTCTCTGGAGCTGTTGACTTGGATTCTGGTCAATTCTGGCTGTTTCCTTTCATGGGCTGACAGTTTGTTCAGGAGTAACCTTTCGATCCTACTAATGAAGCACAAGCAATTAGATATATAGGTATTTAAGCAGCACTAATAGTTATGGTAGGTTACTTTGGCATAGACACATATGTTTGGATGATATGTTAATTCATGAATTACATTTTTACCCCCTGATAAATATAACAGGGTCTTACTGTGGCTTATGACATCTCCTAACCTGTAGAGGATGTAGGCTTGTGGCATCAGCCATGGGTTATTCCTCCAAGGAGAGAGCCAACAGCCAATTAGATTTGGGATATACAGGCACATGGCTGCCTCTGCTGCACAGTATTTCCAGGCAGGTGAAGTGTAGCTGGTGCTGATGGTGGAGTCTTGCTTGACTCAGGGAGACCCGTATTTGCTTTATTGGTTTAGTGGCCTTTGGGAACACTCTCTGGCATTCCAGAGGCCATCTGTACCCTTGCATGTGCGGTCTCAATACATCCCTCCCATGTTAACGTCAGGTCTTCGGCAGCAGGGTCTTATCGCCTCTCCTCCTGCAGGTATCCCAACTTAGGGGCAAGGAGCCCTTACCTTTTGTGGGGCCTTGGATCCCCTGGCCAACATCCCCCTGGTAGAACAATCCATTGCTGATGTCAGAGCTCCTGCATTAATATACTTTGCCTAAGTGCATAGCCCAAGGACTTTAGTATTATATTTGGTTCTGAACAGAGTATAATCCTTTTCACAGTTCTTATGTCTATTAGTCAATTAAAGAAGGCATTTTTACCGGTTTTATAAGAGATTACCTCTATAATAGTTGTCTCCAATTTACAGTTGGAGAATGACATCATCATCGTCATATTTCTCCTTGTTCTATGGGGGGGGAGGCAAGAAAGTCATATCAAAACCTTTGTTGCACCTAGAAGGTATAAGTTTCATTAGGACTCATTATAGATAGTTGTTACATGTAGGATCCACAGAAGGGTTCGATGTTTATGGCAATCTGAGGCTTTTCTTCCTTTCAGTGTTCAGACGGGTCAACCTTTCAGTTGCCACTTTTTGGTACATCCTACTCAATGCAAAGCTGTATCTTTTCTTTCTCAGCCGTTAAGTTGGTGACATTTTGTCCTGTTGGAACAAACAAATCTTTTCCCATAGTTAGTTTTAAGATTTGAATTGCAAGGTTTTTGACTAGAAGGTTTCATGTCTGTCTGTACCGCCCCCCCCCTTTTTTTTTAACCCATGAGTCTCCAGAAGACAGTTGTATTATACATAACTATAGGGTGGAATCAAGGCACAGATTTCATCAAATTCACCCATGCTGTTTTGGGTGACTATATATGATTAACTTGGGAAGCAAACTTAATTTTTGCTTTAAATCATCTTAAAGAGAATGCTACAAGGTGATACTGTACAACAGAGAAATTATAGAGAACATTTGTATGTGCCAATCCCAAAGTTATTGCTCTAGAGATTTTGTGTAAAACAAATGTGGACAACAGCAAATTATATCTACATTTAACTCAGATGCATTACCGTTTTTATCAGAGTCTGTAAACCAATGTTGTTTAATATACACATATTTACTTTTACTAAGTCCTAAAACACCATGTATCCTGTAGACAGTGTCTAGGTGAAACTGAGTACTTGCTGAACTCACATCAATTAAATATGCCTTGATTGAATATACATCCGTGTCCCTCTCCCACCCATCCCCCCTTCCCAATTCACCATTTCAGTCCATTTTCTGATGCAGTCTTTCTGTTGTTGTTCTTTTACTATGCATCCCTCTCCATGAGAAATATTTATATCTGGGTTGTTGGTACTAGCATCCACATATGAGGGACACCATTTGTCGTTTGTTTTTCTGGGACTGTGTTACTTCACTTAACATAATGTCTTCCAGCTCCATCCATTTACCTGCAAAGTTCATGATGTTGTCCCTCTTTACTGCTGCATAGAACTCCATTGTATACATGTACCACATTTTCTCTATCCACTCGTCAGTTGAGGGGCACCTGGGCTGGTTCCAGCTTTTTGCTATTGTGAACAGAGCTGCAATAAACATAGCTGTGCATGTATCTTTGCAGTAAGTTGTGTCTTGTGGGTATATACCCAGGAGTGGTATGACTGGGTCAAATGGAAGGCTCATTTTGAGTCTTTTAAGGGTTCTCCACACTGCTTTCCATAGTGGCTGTACAAGTTTACATTCCCACCAGCAATGGATGAGTGTTCCCCTTTCCCCGCAACCTCTCCAGCACTTGGTATCATTCGTGTTCCTGATCCTAGCCAGTCTTATTGGAGTAAGGTGATATCTCAAAGTGGTTTTAATTTGCATTTCCTTAATTATCAGAGATGTTGAACACTTCTTAAGATGTTTCTCGGCCATCTCTAATTCCTCCTCTGTGAAGTCTCTATTCAGATCTTTGCTCCATCTTTTGAGTGATTCATTTGTTTTCTTTCTTCTTTGTTTTTTGAGTAGCTTGTATACTCTGGAAATTAATGCTTTGTCAGATGTATCTGCTGTGAAGGTTTCCTCCCACTCTGTGGGTCTTCTCCTCACTTCCTTTATTGCTTCCTTTGATGTACAGAAGCTTTTGAGTTTAATGAGGTCCCATTTGTCAATTGTCGATCTTATTTCTTGTGCAGCTGCTGTCTGATTTAGGAAGTCTTTTCCTACACCTATGTCTTGTAGTCTGCTGCCAAGCTTCTCTTCTATCACCTCCAGAGTTTGGGGTTTCACATTGAGGTCTTTGGTCCATCTGGAGTTGACCTTTGTACAAGGTGAGAGGTAGGGGTTTAATTTCATTCTTCTACAAGTGGTGATCCAGTTTTGCCAACACCACTTGCTGAAGATGCTGTCTTTCCTCCATTGTGTATTCTTGGCCCCCTTGTCAAATATGAGGTGGCTGAAATTGTATGAGCTCAGGTTTGGATCTTCAGTTTTATTCCATTGGTCAACTGGTCTGTTTTTGTGCCAGTACCAAGCTGTTTTTATGACTATAGCCCTGTAGTATAGTTTGATGTCTGGTATAGCGATCCCCCCTGTATTGCTCTTTTCACTCAGGATTGCTTTGGCTATTCGGGGTCTTTTGTTTTTCCAAATGAAATTGAGGATTTTTTTTTCCAAGCCTGTGAAGAAACTCTTGGGGATTTTGATTGGGATTGCATTAAATCTGTACACTAGTTTGGGTAGGATGGACATTTTTACTATATTTATTTTCCCAATCCATGAGCATGGGAGGTTTGTCCATCTTCTGATGTCTTCCTCAATTTCCTTTTTCAGGGGTTTAAAATTTTTGTTGTAGAGATCCTTGGTGTCTTTGGTTAGGTTTGTTCCTAGGTATTTTATTGTTTTTGAGGCTATTGTGAGTGGGAAGGTCTCCTTGTAGTCCTTCTTCAGTTGCTTGTTGTTGGTGTAAAGAAAGGCTACTGATTTTTCTAGATTTATTTTGTATCCTGCCACTTTACCAAAGCTCTTAATCATTTCTAGGAGTTTTCTGGTGGAGTTCTTAGCATCCCTTAGGTAGACAATCATATCATCAGCAAAAAGGGATAGCTTGATTTCCTCTTTTCCAATTAGAACTCCTTTAATTTCCTTTTCTTGCCTTATTGCCCTTGCAAGGGTTTCCAGCACTATATTGAAGAGGAGTGGTGACAGGGGGCAGCCTTGCCGAGTTCCTACCTTCAAGGGGAATGCTTCTGTCATTTCCCCATTTAGGATGATATTGGCTGTGGGTTTCCTGTATATGGCTTTGATTACATTGAGGAATGATCCCTCTAGGCCAATTCCCTCCAGGACTTTAAACATGAAAGGATGCTGGATTTTGTCAAAGGCTTTCTCCGCATCAATTGAAATGATGGTGTGGTTTTTGTCCTTCAGTCCATTGATATGTTTGATGATGTTTATTGATTTTCGTATGTTGAACCATCCCTGCATCTCTGGTATGAATCCAACTTGGTCATGGTGGATGATTTTCTTGATGTGAGTCTGTATGCGATTTGCCAGAATCCTGTTTAGAATTTTGGCATCTGTGTTCATTAGGGAGATGGGTCTATAGTTCTCCTTTTTGGTTGTATCTTTCCCTGGTTTTGGTAGTAGCGTAATGCTGGCCTCATAGAAGGATTCTGGGAGAAGTCCCTCCGTTTGTATCCTTCTAAACAATTTAAGTAGTAATGGTTGTATGTCTTTTCGAAATATTTTATAAAATTCTGCCGTGAAACCATCCGGGCCTGGGCATTTTTTGGTTGGGAGGCTACTTATTACATCTTCGATTTCTTCCTGTACTATTGGTCTGTTTAGGCTGTCAATCTCTTCTTGGTTGAGCTTTGGTGATTCCCAGGATTTCAGATATTCATCCATTTCTTCTAGGTTTTCAAACTTAGTAGAGTATAAGTTTTTGAAGTAGTCCCGTATGATTGTCTGGATTTTTTCATTGTCTGTTGTGATGTTTCCCCTTTCATCACTGATTCTGTTGATTTGGAGTTGTTCCCTCTTTCTTTTGGTTAACTGGGCTAGAGGTCTGTCTATCTTGTTTATTCTCTCAAAGAACCAGCTTTTGGATTCATTGATTTTTTGTATGGTTTTCTTTGTTTCTATTTCATTGATCTCTGCTCTGATTTTTGTTATTTCTTCTTGTCTGCTCCGTTTAGGGTTCATTTGTTGTTGTTTCTCAAGTATTTTTAGCTGCAGTGTTAGGTCATTCACTTGTGTTCTTTCTGTTTTTTTAATGTAGGCACTTAGAGCTATAAACTTCCCTCTTAGGACTGCTTTTAAAGTGTCCCATAGATTTTGCTGTGTTGTTTTATCATTGTCATTCAGTTCCAGGAATGTTTTTATTTCTTTCTTTATTTCTTCCTTGACCCACTCATTATTCAGGAGAGTGTTGTTTAGTCTCCATGTGTTCCTGTAGGATGTAGGGTTTATTCTGGTGTTGATATTGAGTTTTATTGCACTGTGGTCTGATAGAATGCATGAGATTATTTCAATCTTTTTATATTTGTTGAGTTTTTCCCTGTGTCCCAGTATATGGTCTATTTTGGAGAATGTTCCATGAGGTGCTGAGTAGAAAGTGTATTCTCTG
This sequence comes from Rhizomys pruinosus, assembly GCA_009823505.1. Classification (NCBI taxonomy): domain Eukaryota; kingdom Metazoa; phylum Chordata; class Mammalia; order Rodentia; family Spalacidae; genus Rhizomys; species Rhizomys pruinosus. The sequence goes on from VZQC01012080.1 coordinate 3,158,438, forward strand.
GTGTTTGGGTGAAATATTCGATAGATGTCTGTGAGGTCCATTTGGTGTATTGTGTCATTTAGTTCGGATGTCTCTCTGTTTATCCTTTGTCCTGTTGACCTGTCTAGGGGACTTAATGGGGTATTGAAGTCCCCTAGTATTAGTGTGCTGGGGTTAATCTGTGCCTTGAGATCCTGAAGAATTGTCTTTATAAAGTTTGGTGCACCGGTGTTTGGTGCATATATATTTATAATTGTGAAATCTTCATCGTCAATTGTTCCTTTAATAAAGATGTAGTGGCCCTCTTTGTCTCTTTTGATTTCTTTTGCTTTGAAGTCTATTTTGTCTGATATTAGAATAGCCACACCTGCTTTCTTTTTGGTACCATTTGCTTGGAATACTTTCTTCCATCCCTTCACCTTAAGTTGGTGCCTATCATTGAAATTGAGATGGGTTTCTTGTAGACAGCATATAGATGGGTTTTGTTTCCTAATCCATTCTCCCAGTCTATGCCTTTTGATTGGGGAGTTTAGCCCATTAATATTTAAGGTTATAATTGAAAGATGGATGTTGCTTCCTTTCATTTTATTATCCATTTGGGCTTCTAGCCTCTGATTTTGCTCCTATGGTTATGTTTTATTAGTTTCTTTTCCTAGGTGTTTGAGGATTGTTGCTCCTCTCTTCTACCCTTTGAATTGCTTCAAGTATTTTATGAAGAGTTGGTTTTCCAGACATGTATTCCATCATCTTGTTTATGTCATGGAAGATTTTTCTCTCTCCTTCAAGTATAGTCGACATTTTTGCTGGGTAAAGTATTCTGGGTTGGCATCCGTAGTCCCTTAACACTGGGAATGCTTTGCTCCATGTTCTTCTTGCTTTCATGGTTTGAGGCGAGAAGTCAGTTGTAATTCTGATGGGTTTCCCTTTGTATGTGACTTGTTTTTCTTTTGTAGCCCTCAGAATTTTGTCTTTATTTTGGGCATCTAGCATTTTAACTATAATATGGCGTGGGGTGTTTCTTTTCTGATCTTGTCTGTTTGGGGTCCTATGTGCTTCTTGTATTTGTATGGGTTTGTCTATTTTTAGTTTGGGGAAGTTTTCATCTATTATTCTGTTGAAGATCTGATCAATACTATTCTCTTGAGATTCTTCTCCTTCCTCTATTCCTATGATACGGACGTTTGACCTTTTCATAGTGTCCCATATTTCCTGGTTGTTCCACGTTTGTGTATTTTTAAATTTTTCATAGTCTTTATTTGAGCTTTTTAATTGCTCTGTGTTATCTTCCAGATCTGATATTCTTTGTTCTGCTTCCTCCATTCTACTTCTGAGGCTTTTTCCTTTCCTTTCTTCTTGATTGAATGTGTGTTCTAATTCCTTTTTCATTTCATCCTGTGTTTTTTTTAGTACTTCCATTTCCTTTTTGAGCTCCTCAATCTCTTCTTGGTGCTTCTCAATCTCTTCTTGGTGCTCCTTACTTCGTTGGTTGGCTTCCTTTTTCAGTGTTTCTACTTCCTTTCGGAGTTTGTTTTTTTCTCCCTCTAGTTCTTTCTGGAGTTTGTTGGTCTGTTCCTTTAGTTCTTTCTGAAGTTTGTCATTGTATCCCTCTAGGTCCTTTTTGAGTTTTTCATTCTCTCTCTTTAGTTCTCTATATTCTTTATTTTTTTCTCCCTCTAGTTCTTTCCGGAGTTTGTCAATCTGTTCCTTTAGTTCTTTCTGATGTTTGTCATTGTATCCCTCTAGGTCCTTTTTGAGTTTTTCATTCTCTCTCTTTAGTTCTCTGAATTCCTCTTTATGTTCTTTAATTTCTCTGCATAGGTCTGCAATTATTCCTCTAAGATCTGTTCCTTGGTTCTCCTCCAAGGGGTTCCCATTGTAGCTGTCTCCTACAGGTTTGGTAGAGCTTGGTGCAGGATTATCCTGTGTCTTTCCCATGTTGTCCCTTCGTCGTGTCCCTGGCATGTGGGCTTCCCTTTTGTGGTTTAGATCACAAATAGCAGACGGTTTTGCTTTCCTCCTTCAGATAACTTTTTTGTTGTTGTTGTTGTTCCCCTTCCTCCTCCTTGTTTATGGAGTATGGACTTGTCTGCTTTTCAATTTTGTTGCTATATTAGGTATTGGAAGCCAAAGCACTCTTCTCTTCTTGTTCTGAAGGTTCTCCAACGGGGGGGGGGGGTTATGCCTGATCTAGCCCGCGCCCCGGCAGCCTGCTCAAAGGCGCAGCCGCCCTGGCCGCCGGACTCTCCGGACCCTCTGGCCCAGCGCCCGGGTCCCGCCCTCAAGGCCCCAGCAACCCAAGCTACTCGCCCAGGTGGCTTCTGGGTATCCTGCCCAAAGGCGCAGCCGCCCTGGCCGCAGGACTCTCCGGACCCTCTGGCCCAGCGCCCGGGTCCCACCCTCCATTTATCTGTATTTTTAATGTGTAAGCATTTGTTCAAATAGCATCTGCTGCTGGCTAGGCTTCACATTCAGTGCTCTGAAGAGTGGCTAAGTTCCTTTTTTCAAAGATTAAGGTGGGGCAGAGAGAGATACTTGCAGAAGACCCAAGGAGGTCTGAGTATTAATCATAAGGATTTGTGAGAAAGGCATTCCCGGGGGGAGGGAGAGTAAATGCAATGCTCAGAAACACCGTCAAGGAACACAAGGGCAGTCTTCCTGGCTAGATAAAGGAGGAATCCAGATCCCGTGAGGCCTTACCTGATGATTCTGAGTGAAATAACCCACCACTGGAGGAAAGGGGGGGGGCATAATATGACAGGACATGTTTTCTTTGGACTTGTGTTCTTGTGACTGCACTGACACATACCCCCTTGGTATATACATGCAGTGTATGTGAGACTACTTCAGTGATGTGAGGGCCCATTAAAAGGCCAGGTGTTTTTTATCTGTGCCACAATAACTCAATAGGCTGAGAATCTGTATGCTTTATTAGTTGGAAAAAAATCTTTATTAGAAACCTTGTTTCACAGAAATACTGGGGATTATCAGTTCTGCTAACAACAGAGAATATATTTAATTTTACTATAATTTAGGTTTTAAAAATATCTCTGGCTAAGATGCAATGATTAGAGGGAAAAAAATGGCATGGTGAAAGGACAGTTTGGGGTATTGTAGAGAAACGTGTGAGAAGTACCACAATGATTAAATTACTAATAGTTGTTTTGGGGTGTTTTGTTTTGTTGAGACAAGGTCTCCCTATAGCCCCAGCTGGCCTGGAACTCACTCTGTAGACCAGCCTGGCCTTGAACTCACAAAGATCTGCCTGCCTCTGCCTCTCTGCCTCTACCTCTGCTTCCCGAGTTCTAGGATTAAAGGTGTGTGCCACCATGCCCGGCTATCCATATTTTTAAATGAGAACAGTGGCTTTAGAAAACTATTAAAACCAGGTACACATGGGGTTGGAAAGATGGTTCAGTGGTTAAGAACCTTTGTTATTCTTGCAGGGGATCCAGATCTAGTTCCTAGCATCCACACAGTGGCTCAGAACACTCTGTAACTCCAGTTCCAGAGGATCCAATGCCATCTCTGCCTTCACCAACACTGTATTCCTGTGGTACACATACATACATGCAGGCAAACACTCATAAAAAGAAAATCTTTAAAATTAAATATGCTAAGATAAAAATTTAAATACAAAAATAGTTTCTTTAAAAGCCATAGGCTGTGCTCGCTTCGGCAGCACATATACTAAAATTGGAACAATACAGAGAAGATTAGCATGGCCCCTGCGCAAGGATGACATGCAAATTCGTGTTTTTAAGCAGTAATTTAATGCACTTTAGGTTATAATTAAATTATTGGGCTAAGTTTATTATTGCCTGACAAAGTATATTATTTAAAACCTGTTGTGTCATTTATTTTGCACTTGTTAATAATACTAAAATAAAGACTGGAGAGCACACACACAAAAAAAACCATAGGCTAGCTGGATGTAGTGGAACATGGGCTGGGAGGCAGGGGCCAGCCTGGTCTCCAGCTAGGGTTACACAGAGACCCTGTTTCAAAGCAAAACAAAACTACAAGCTATTTGGTTTTTGGTTTGTTTGTCGTTGGGTTTTTTTGTTTGTTTGTTTGTTTTTTCCTGTTTTGGATTTGAGACAGAGTTTGTATTTTATTTTGTTGTCTGGGTGTTTTGTTTTGTTTTTTTGGAGAAAGGGTCTCCCTGCAGCTGGGATTAAAGGTGTGGCCATCACAGCCAGCTTGACTTTTTGAGACAGCCACAGCTGACCTGCTACTCATTGAGATCCTCCTGCCTCTGCTTCCCAAGTACTGGAAGGCGTGGCCTAGTAAGATACGGTTGGCTTTGAACTCTTGGTCCTCCTACCAAAGCCTCATAAATGGTAGGATTACAGGTTTGCACCACTGCACTGTAGGTTCTGGTAATTCTAATACACATACTATTAGAGAAATAAGTGGTAGATACTTGGCAACAAAAAAGAAATTGGTAAAGAATCTGTCGTTGGGAGATTCATAATGAAGATCCTTCCTGGCTACATACCTAACTCATCACCTCAGTGTGGGGCCAGAGATACATTGGAGCAAATGACCCGAGCATGTAGGCAGTCTAATGGAACTTTAACCACAAAGATTATCACAACAACCAAGGTAATTCCATCAACAAAATTAGTAACTTAGACTTGACAAAATTATTAATTTTAACAATACTTAGGACTTCAAATGTTTATAGAGCTAACGAAATTACTCAGTGGGTAAAAGCCTCTGATGCCAAGCCTAACCGCCTAATTTAATCCCTGGACCCAAATAGTAGGAGGAGAACGTTGACTCCCATGGGTTGTCCTCTGACCCCCCAAATGTGCATAATTTTAAAATGCAATAAAACAATTTAGGTATACATATATAACATCCTAAGGAAAATAAGGTTGCCTCCCAAAGGGGGATTTTGTTTTGCTTTTGAAACAGGGTCTCCCTGTAGCCCCAGCTGCCCTGGAAGTGTCTGCCTCTGCCTCTGCCTTACAAGTCCTGGGATTAAAGTGTGCACCACCACACCTGGCTCACTCATGATTTTTTTTTTTTTTAAAGAGCAAATATTAGCTGGGCACACGCCTTTAATCCTAGCACTTGGGAGGCAGAGGCAGGCGGATCTTTGTGAGTTCAAGGCCAGCCTGGTCTACAGAGTGAGTTCCAGGACAGCTGAGGCTACAGGGAGACCCTGTCTCAAAAAGACCAAAAATAAAATAAAGAGCAAATATTGATCCCTCAAATGAGAAATCGTGTTATGACTTACTATGCTTAAAGAACAGGTTAAATTATTCTCTGGTAATGTATGCAGAGTAGTTAAGAAATTGGAACTGATGTTGAAGTTACAACACCTTATACGGAAGACACAAGGCAGTAATTAAGTCTGTCTAATCCATTTCTAAGTATATCTCCCTCTGGCTTTGCCAATACCCATATGCCCATAGGAGCTCTGTGGAAGTCTTTTTCCACTAATATAATTTCTAATTTCCTTTTTATACACAGATATTGATAGTTTGAATTCCCCATCTATTTCTCATTCCTATGTTGGAGTGATTTGGGTTCAGGTATACAGAATAGTCCATGCTGGCTAGTTAGTATAAATATGCTATACAACATGAGGTAGGTATGTAATGGGTTTATAGAAATTCTTAGATTAAACATTCAAGACCAAGAATAATTTCCATAGCTACCATCAAAGGAAACTGTTGCCTTTCAGCATTTGAAAAGTAAGCTTTCGCCGGGCGTGGTAGCGCACACCTTTAATCCTAGCACTTGGGAGGCAGAGGCAGGCAGATCTTTGTGAGTTCAAGGCCAGCCTGGTCTACAGAGCGGGTTCCAGGACAACTGGACTACAGGGAGACCCTGTCTCGAAAATACCAAGAAAAGAAAAGAAATCTTTCAAACTGGGAAAGTGCCACTGCCAGCAGCATTGCCCTAATATTATCTACGCCATCCAGGTTAACGTGTTTGTACTTGGTTACTGACTTGCCAATGGGAAGCAATCCAGTTCATCTTTTTTTTCTTTGAGACGGGGTCACCCTGTAGTCCCAGCTGTCCTAGAACTCAGTTTGTAGACCAGGCTGGCCTTGAACTCAGAGATCCGCCTGCCACTGCCTCCCAAGTGCTGGGAGTAAAGGCGTGCGCCACCATGCCCAGCCTGTTTGTTTATCTTTTATGCCTTCAAAATTACAGAAGTTAATTGGGTTGATTGAATGTAAGTATGTCTAAATTCAAACTACACAAATCTGGGAAACATTTTCTTTAAAACAGGGAAGCAGCAGCAGTTCATCCAGCACCTTCATGTTGTCATATCATGGAGAGCTGCTGTGTTGAGTTAGCAAAAAAAAAAAAAAAAATACCCACAATTTCTTTAAACCCGAAAAAAGCTACTCTAAGTCTAAAAGTTATATACCTAATAGTCAGTGAAGAGCTAAAAGGATGAGAATAGAAAATCATTACAAAATAGATGGGCTCAAAGTTTAACCTTACTTGTTTTAAGAAAAGTCTGGGGCTTTTTAAAGGTAATTTTTCTTAGGTGTCTAAACTTTATCATCATGCATCAGGGTTAAGTCATTGAATAAGAAATATATCCATCAAATGCTGCTCACTAGCATAGGAGAATGAAGTCAGCTTTTGTTTTGTAATTTCAGAATATGATGCCGTGGCTGAGAAAGCTGGTAAAGTTGAAGCTGAGGTTAAACGGTTACATAATATCATCATAGAAATCAACAGCCATAAACTCAAGGCCCAACAAGACAAACTTGACAAAATAAACAAGCAGTTAGATGAATGTGCCTCTGCTATTACTAAAGCCCAAGTAGCCATCAAGACTGCCAACAGGTAGAGTGTCCACTTGTCCTCTTCCCAGCCTCCACTTGGAGAGTAAATGTAAATGTCTAATTTTATGTGTATGAGTGTTTTGACTATGTGTATGTATGTGTCTATACCATATACCTACATGGCACCCACAGAAACCAGAAGAGGGCATCAGATCCCCTAGAACTGGAATTATAAACAGTTGTGAGCTACCATGAGGGTGCTGGAAACTGAATCTAGGTTGTAAGCATCAAGTAACCATTGAGCCATCTCTCTTGCTCAGTTAAATTTAATGTTCTGAGACTAGAGAAATGGCATAGAGGTTAATGGTACCTCATGCTTTTTCAGAAGACCAGGGCTAATAAACACCCATCTTTTACTCCAGTTCAGGGAATTTGTGTCCTATTCTGGCCTCCCTGAGCACCAGGCAAAATGCCCATGCATAAAAATAAAATCTTTAACATTTAATAAAATATTAAAAATTTAAATAAAATTTTGTATGCTTATTAAATGTACGATGCAACAGTGGTTCAGCTGTTAAGAGCACTTCATACTCTGGCAGAGGACCCAGGTTCTATTCCCAGCACCCACATAGCAGCTAACCACTGTCTGTAACTCTAGTTCCAGGACACCTGTCTCTTGGGTTCAGGGGCATTGCATACATTGTTATACTTACATACATGCGGGCAAAATACCCATGCACATTAATTAAATTTTTTTTGTTGTTCCCGACTTACACAACACCAACTTTAGGAGGAAAATACAATTTTATCATCCAGGTTTTTTTAAAAATTGGTAGACACGTGTTTTTAAAAAGTCATACTTAACCCAGTTGTTAATTGAAGGTACAGACATGAGAGCTTTGTTTCTCTGGCATAGAGTAGATGTAATTTAAACAGATGAAGGTCTTGATAAGAGCAAACTTGAAAACAAATCTTTTAGGGTTTGGGGGGGATTGTGTTTTTTCTTTTGCCTGCGTGCTGGTAGGACCCCAAGGGTCAAGGCAGCTCTGCCTTGACTTGCCGGCACCTCACTGGGTCTGTATACCTCTCTGGAGCCCAAGCCTGGCATTCCAGGGGCGGGTGTTGAGTCCCCAAAGGGTCNGAGTTCAAGGCCAGCCTGGTCTACAGAGTGAGTTCCAGGACAGCTGGGGCTACAGGGAGACCCTGTCTCAAAAAGACCAAAAAAAAAAAAAATTTTTTTTTTTTGGTGCTGGAAAGATGCTCAGTGGTTAAGAACCCTAGCTGTTCTTACAGAAGACGGGTTCAAATCCCAGCATCCACATGGCAGCTAACAACTGTCCATAACTACAGTTCTGTGGGAATCTGATGCCCTCTCCTGTTCTCTGTGGACATTGCATGACACTGGTGTACTCACATACATGTAGGCAGGCAATACTCATACACATTAAAATAAAAATATGAATACAAAAAAAAATTTTTTAAACAGCTCAGTTAGGGTGCTTGGGAGTGTTTACAAGAGATGGCATTGCAAAATTTTTGTTATATAACAAAGGAACAATAAAAATTTTTTTAAGTGTTTTTCAGTGTGTGTTTTGCTTCTATGGGTGTGTTTTTGTGCCAGTGGAGGTCAGAAGCAGTTGTTGGATTCCCCTGGAACTGTAGTTACAAACTTATTAGCCACCATGTGGGTGCTAGAAATCCTATTCAGGTCCTCTGCAAGAGCAGCCAGTGCTGTTGACCGCTGAGCCATCCCTAGCCCCTGTTTTGTTTTGTTTATTTTTTTAACTTGTGTATGGATTATCTGTTAGTCCAGTTGGCTCACTGGTAAGGAGCTAGTATTTTATATTAGAAGTAGAAGTAGAAGCATATTGCTGGGCGTGGTAGTACACGCCTTTAATCCTAGCACTTGGGAGGCAGAGGCAGGCGGATCTTTGTGAGTTCAAAGCCAGCCTGCTCTACAGAGGGAGTTCCAGGACAGCTGGGGCTACAGGGAGACCCTGTCTCAAAGAAAAACAAAAAATAAGCGTGCTTTTTTTTTTGCTCTTTTCGAGACGGGGTCTCCTGTAGCCCCAGCTGTCCTAGAACTCATGCTGTAGACCAGGCTGGCCTTGAACTCACAAAGATCCGCCTGCCTCTGCCTCCCAAGTGCTAGGATTAAAGGCGTGTACCACCAGGCCTGGATTACTTTTTTATTTTTTAAGGTATTAACTCATCCAGTGTCAAGGGTTTCATAATCTAATAGGTAACTACATCAAAATCTACTAGAAATTTTGTCATATTAAGTTATATGAAAATGTTGCTAAAAATATATAGTATTTGTATAGACTTAAAAACTAAGGGTGTTTTCAGTAAGTCACATCAAATATAAATTGTGTTATTTGGTTCTTCAGAAATCTTAAAAAGTCACAAGACTCTGTCTCGCGCACAGAGAAAGAAATAAAAGACACTGAAAAAGAAATACAGGATTTAACAGCAGAGCTAAAAAATATTGAGGACAAAGCAGCAGAGGTCATAAAAAATACAAACGCTAGAGAGGTAAGTTTATTTCTGGATTACAGAGGAGGAGTTGAAAAATTTGCATCACTAAGGAAGATGAGACCTGTGAATTAAAGTTTTTGTTAATTTTGTCAGGCATGGTGGTTTAATCCCAGCACTCAGGAGGCAGGGGCAGGCAGGCAATCTCTGAGTTCAGCCTGGTCTACATAGCGAGCTCCAGGCCAGTTGGGACTAAATGGAGACTGTCTCAAAAAGACCCCCAAAAATTATTTATTTATTTATTTATTTTAATTTTAAGTGGGACATGAAAAGAGATTGTTTTACCTGTTCTGTTTGGGAAGAGCATATTTCTCACAGCTTTTGAATCTTAGGAGTCTTTACCAGAAATCCAGAAAGAACATCGTTGCCTGCTTCAAGAACTAAAAGTTATTCAAGAAAATGAACATGCTCTTCAAAAAGATGCACTTAGTATTAAGTTGAAACTTGAGCAAATAGATGGTCACATTGCTGAACATAATTCTAAAATAAAATACTGGCAAAAAGAGGTGAGATTGCTGCCTTTTTGTTAAACTTTATGAAAAAGTTTTGGGGGAGGGGATTGTTTTTCTGGTTTTGGAAGTGTGATATGATTCCATGTCACTTCTCAGGTTTATGTAGGATAATGATCAGTGTATAATTTACTGTGTACCAGAAATCAATCATTAGAATAGGGCAAGTACCTTTTTTACCCCACGCTATTGTAAAAAAAAATTAGTTGACAAAATAGTTCAAATTGTTTTCATAGCTATGCAAATTTTAACGTTGATTTTAAAAGTTAACTGTAGCGTTACTTTCTCATAAATTCATAGATTTCAAAAATAAAATTGCATCCTCTAGAAGATAATCGTGTTGAGGAGGTTTCAGTTCTAAGCACAGAGGACCTTGAAGCAATCAAGAATCCAGACTCTATAACAAATCAAATTGCACTGTTGGAAGCTCAGTGTCATGAAATGAAACCAAACCTTGGTGCCATTGCAGAGTACAAAAAAAAGGTATGAGTAGATTATTTGGAATGGAAATTTGCTTAGCCCCTAGCCTAAATTTAAGACCTTTAATTTTACATGAGCAATGTATGAGTGTACTGTCTGCATGTAGGTTAGTGCACCCATGTCATGCAATCCCGTGGAGGTCAGAAGAGGGCGTTGGATTCCCCTGGAACTGGATAAAGACTGTTCTTAGCCACCATGGGGATGCTGGGAATCGAACTCGGGTCCTCTGCAAGAGCAGTTGGTGCTCTTAACCAGTGAGCCATCTCTCCAGCCCCAATGTTAATTCTTATTTCAGATTTATGTATGAATAGGTTATTTCTTACAATCTTTTTCACAGGAAGAATTATATTTGCAACGAGTAGCAGAATTGGACAAAATCACTTCTGAAAGAGACACTTTTAGACAGGCGTATGAAGATCTTCGAAAACAAAGGCTGAATGAATTTATGGCAGGTTTTTATATAATAACAAATAAATTAAAGGAAAACTACCAAATGCTTACTTTAGGAGGAGATGCTGAACTAGAGCTTGTGGATAGTTTGGATCCTTTCTCTGAAGGAATTATGTTCAGGTTTGTGAAATTTTGAGTCCTGCTGTTACGTACTTCTATGTATTTTTTAAACTATTTCTTGGGAGTGAGATGAAGGTTGGAGCTTTGTGAGACTGACTTGTCTACAAATTTCCATCATGAATTATGTGCAAAGTATTTGTTAAAAATATATCTAATTAGCCGGGCGTGGTGGCGCATGCCTTTAGTCCTAGCACTTGGGAGGCAGAGGCAGGCGGATCTTTGTAAGTTCAAGGCCAGCCTGGTCTACAGAGTGAGTTCCAGGACAGCTGGGGCTACAGGGAGACCCTGTCTCTAAAAAGACCAAAAAAAAAAAAAATCTAATTGTGGGGCAGGAGAGATGGCCTAGCGGTTAAGAGCGCCGACTGCTCTTACAGAGGACCCAGCATCCACATGGCGGCCGAGGACCGTCTGAAACTCCAATTCCAGGAGAACTCCAGTTCCAGGGGAATCCAACATCCTCTTCTGACCTCCGCAGCATTGCACAACACAGGTGCACAAACTTGCATGCAGACAGTACATTCATACACATACAGAAATAAAAAAAAATAAATAAAAAATATATATATATCTAATTGTGTGTGTAAAATATATGTATAATATATATAATTCATGTTTTAAATTTTTTTTTTCTGAACTGGTTAAGAGAAACTAGCTAGTTTGCTAACTTTTTTTGATTTTTGGTCTTTTCGAGACAGGGTCTCCCTGCAGCCCCAGCTGTCCTGGAACTCACTCTGTAGACCAGGCTGGCCTTGAACTCACAGAGATCTGCCTGCCTCTGCCTCCCAAGTGCTAGGATTAAAGGCGAGCGCCACCACACCCGGCGTTTGCTAACTTTTTTAAATGAACACACTAGATGCTCCTGGTGTGTTCATATAAAAAAAAAAGTTTATACCCAGGCATGGGTTATACACGTGTAATCCTAGCACCCAGGTGGGTTTACATAAGATGATCACAAAAGGGCAGCCTTGCCTACATACTGAGATTGTCTCAGAAAAACAAAAGTAAAGCAACCAGCCAACCAAAAAGTTAATGTTTATGAAACATCCCAAGGAAGAAAGTGGTTCATGAAATCTTCTTGGTTTTTATTTGAAATCATTAGTTTTCCAATGAATTAATTTTTTTTTTTCCTTAAATACTATAGTGTTCGGCCACCTAAGAAAAGTTGGAAGAAGATCTTCAACCTTTCAGGAGGAGAAAAAACACTTAGTTCACTGGCCTTAGTATTTGCTCTTCACCACTATAAACCCACTCCGCTTTACTTCATGGATGAGATTGATGCAGCCCTTGATTTTAAAAACGTGTCTATTGTTGCATTCTATATATACGTAAGTAATCGCCTTTTTTATTTGGAAATTTTGTGGTTTCTCAAACTGTTAACGTGGAATTTTCTTGTATTTTTTGCTATTAGGGCTTTTTTTTTTTTTTAATGTGTATGACTGTGCTGTCTGCATGTAGGTTTGTGCACCCGTGTTGTGCAATGTCGCGGAGGTCAGAAGAGGGAGTCGGATTCCCCTGGAACTGGAGTTAAAGATGGTTCTTAGCCACCATATGGGTGCTGGGAATCAAACCCCGGGTCTTCTGCAAGAGCGGTTGGTGCTCTTAACTGCTGAGCCATCTCTCCAGCCCCTTGTTTTCTTTTATTCCTATTGAGAGGTTAAATTAAATTGATAATACCAACTACTGGCAGATCAGAATCCCTGTGTGTGTGTGTGTGTGTGTGTGTGTGTGTGTGTGTGTGTGTTTGGGTCAGGGTCTCCTTTTAGTGCCAGCTATCCTGGAGCTCGCTCTATAGACCAGGCTGGCCTTGATCAAATTTTCTTTTCCAATAGGTATATATATAGATCATGTTTCCAGGAAATACCCTAATTTCTCTCAAACGTCGACACTTTCATGCATTATCCATGCAGTTATTACTGTACATGTTACTCTTTTACTTTGGAATTACTGTCCAAAAACTAAGGGGAATAAACTTACCTATTTATCAGATTTACGTATTACATCTATTTCTAACTACTTTCTTTCTTTCCTTGTAGGAGCAAACAAAAAATGCCCAGTTCATAATAATTTCTCTTCGAAATAATATGTTTGAGATTTCAGATAGACTTATTGGAATTTACAAGACATACAATATAACAAAAAGTGTTGCAGTAAATCCAAAAGAAATTGCATCTAAAGGACTTTGTTGACATTTATACTGAAGATTCTTCTAATTGAATTGGCACGGATTTGATGTTTCTCTAAAGGATTATGAGTTGTATAAAATAATTTTCCTAAATTGTATGACTAAATTGGTGTCTTGTTTTATGCTTGGAATCTAGAGTCATAATGTATAAAAATACTCATCAATTTCTAGATCATAGAATTATTTGTAGACAATGTGTATCTGTGTAGTTCACCTGGCCTCAAACTCTGGATCTTCCTGCTATAATCTAATCTCAGCACTAATATTCCACTACCATGCTTACGAATTCCTGTAAACCCAGGGCTTGGGAGGCAGATAGGTTCATCCCTGAGGCTTGTGGACCAGCTACTCAAGCCTGTCAGTGAGTTCCAGGTTCAGTCTGGTCTACATAGTGAGTTCAGACCAGCTAGGCCTGTCATCTCAAACAAGCATCTTAAGGATTTTTAGGTGAAAAAGTCTTTGTTTTAGGACTAGGTGTCCTAAGAAATTATAGCTTAAGTGCTTCCTTCAGTGGACCACTAATCATGATAAAGCCATGATAATGTAAATATTAAGTGTATGGCCTTAAATAAAACAAGTTCTTCAATTAGTCTTTTTTTTTAGTCTTTTTTTTTTCCTTTTAAGTATTTTAATTTCTGTTTTATAAAACTTTATTGATGTTTTGTGTATTTCATGCATCATTTCTCAATCCAGACACATTCCCTTTTCTATGCCCCCCCATCCCATCCCAGCTCATGCATTCTGTCATACATGTCATATCTTTTTCTCGGTCTTTTCAAAGTTTTTCTCTGCAGAGATTTATTGCTTTTTAGTCTTTCTGAGACAGGGAGAGTTGCCCTGTAGCTCTAGCTGGACTGGAACTGGTTATGTAGACCTGGAACTCAGAGATCTGCCTGCCTCTACCTCCCAAGTGCTGGGATTGAAAGATGTGTGCTACCACACCTAGCTAGTTATTTGTTTTAAATCAAGACTAAGGTAAAAACAGACAATGCTACAAATATAACCCTTTTTCGTTCATGAGAAAAGTGTGAAATAATCAGTACTAAATGTCACAAATCAGAATAATCAGAAGCCACACAAAAATGCCAAAACTACTGCTTCCAAACTGTCCTAGTTTGTCCTCCATTGCTGTGACAAAACACTGACTGACACCAACTTGGGGAGGAAAGGGTTTATTCAGCTTACATCTCCTGGGTCACAGTTCATCAGGGAGCCCAAGCACAGGCCATGGAGGAATGCTGTTCACTGGCTCATGCACAGTATACAGTACACAACAATCTGCCCAGGGTGGCACCACTCATTGTGGGCTGGGCCCTCCTACACTGCTCAGCAATGAAGACAATACTCCACAGATGTGGCCACAGGCCAATCCAATGGAGCCAATTCCCCAACTGAGGCTCCCTCAACCCAGGTGTGTCAAGTTGACACTAAAGCTATCCAGCACACTAACTGAACAGCCTATGAAACCATTCAAGTAAATGACCAGGTTTATTAAAGTATACTGTTAACACATAAAACTCCAAATTCTCAAGTCATTTTAAAGTATACAATTAGATCCTCCCAGTAAAAAATATTATATTCTTACCAAAAATAAAACATGGCTTGTAACTTTTTTTTTAGCTTTGAACCTAAAGAACATTTAATCTTACCCTATTCAGGTTCCTGGATCGTTTGAGTTCAAGGCCAGCTGGGGCTACAGGGAAACCCTGACTCAAAAAGACCAAGAAAACAAAGCATAAAACACTGAAAAGATGAGTTCTCCCGCCTGCTGACATGGCACGGCATTCTGTGTGGCTCCTCATCTGTAGCGTTGTGCAGGATAGCTTTAGTGTCAACTTGACTCAACACCTGGGTTGAGGGAGCCTCCATTGGGGAATTGGCTCCATTGGACTGGCCTGTGGCCACATACATCTGTGGAGTATTGTCTTGATTGTTAAGCAATGTGGGAGGGCCCAGCCCACTATGGGTGGTGCCACCCTGGGCAGGTTGTTGTGTACTGTTTAAGAGGTCAGGCTGGGCATGGGCCAGGGGAGCAAGCCAGTAAACAGCATTCCTCCATGGCCTGTGCTTCAGCTCCTACCTCCAGGTTCCTGCCTTGGGCTCCCTAAGTGATGAACTGTGACCCAGGAGTTGTAAGCTAAATAAACCCTTTCCTCCCCAAGTTGGTGTCGGTCAGAGTGTTTTGTCACAGCAATGGAAGACAAACTAGAACAAAAGTCAAAATTGTCAGATGTAATAGAGAGCATGCCATTTCTCTGCTGGTTTGACTAAAATACATTAATAACATGCTTCCTTTCACCTCCATTACACTTTCAAATCTTTTCAGTTACTGTTATCATGACTTGATCTTGGTGATGATGAAACGTACTTAAGAGGGTGAAGACCCTTAGGAGTGTTTTAACCTTGAGGATAGTTTTATTTACAATGAATCAATATGCCTAATCTAACCTATAAAGTCTTTGAAACTAAATTGGGCTCCCAGAGGTGATGATCTAACAGCAACCCATTTGGGTTTTCTGGAAAGCAAATCTGTAGTGAAGATTTTCCTGGGCAATAAACCCAAGTCCTACTGCAAGCATCAAAAACTAGTCCCTCTTAAGGGAACTAAATTAAAGGCTCTGACTTAATGAGCTCTAACAAAAAGTTAATGCAAGAGCAGCAGCCAAATGTGGTGACTCACACCTATAATCTCATCACTTGGGAGGCTGATTTTATTTTCAGCCAGGGCTACGAAGACAGACCAGAGGCCATCTCAAAAGAAAAAGGATGTAGCTGGATGTGGAAGCCTTTAATCCCAGTACTCTGTAGGCAGAGGCAAGGATCTCAGAGTTTGAGACCAGCCTGGTCTACAGAGTAAGTTCCAAACTAGCTGTGGCAGCTACAAGACCTCAAAAAAAAAAAAGAAAAAGAAAAATAGTTGATCCATTTACATATTAGCACAGAACATTTGACAGAAAATTGATTGTTTAGAAGATATCAAAGTCTTGAAAATAAAATTACACCATGATTGTCCTAATAACGTTTCAATTTTTATCTAAGAACTGTTGGACTGACAAGACTACAACACTACAAAATCAAATACATTTTTGTTTTGATGTTCCAGAGACAGTATGCTAGGCAGGGACTCAAACCACTGTGTTATTCCTTTAGACCTTTAACATCTTCTGGGGTGGGGGTGTTTTGAGATGGGATCTCAGATACCCAGGCTGACTGTGACTTAGAGATTCTCCACCTCATTATATACACCCAGGGACTTCAGATATACCTCATTACATACCCAGCTCCTAAATACAATCATAAAACTTACATGAACAGCCAGGCATGGTGGTGCACGCCTTTAATCCTAGCACTTGGGAGGCAGAGGCAAGCGGATCTCTGAGTTCAAGGCCAGCCTGGTCTACAGTGAGTTCCAGGCTAGCTGGGGCTACAGGGAGTCCGTCTCAAAAAAGACCAAAAAAATAAAAAAAAATTTATATGAACTATAAAATATGTATTAGACATCATCATCCCCAGGACTTGGTTTATCCAAAAGCAAAAGCCTTCCTTCATTTGAATCCTGATAAACATGGTAGGGCTCTTAAATCTAAAAGCAGTTCTGAGTTATGTTTGACCAAAAAGATGTTTAAACAGTCCTTAATTTTTTTTTTTATTTTTTTTTAATTTTATTTCCGTATGTGTACAAATGTATTGTCTGCATGCAAGTCTGTGCACCTGTGACGTGCAACGCCGCGGAGGTCAGAAGAGGGTGTCAGACTCCCCTGGAACTGGAGTTCTCCTGGAATTGGAGTTTCAGAGTGCTCTCAGCCGCCATGTGGGTGCTGGGGATCGAACCCGGGTCCTCTGCAAGAGTGGTCGGCGCTCTTAACCGCTAGGCCATCTCTCCAGCCCCAAACAGTCCTTAATTTTTTAAAGAAAACTTACCACCTCTATACACAGATTCAAAAGCTTCAAGTCACATCAAAATAGATATATCTATCTTGAGGATCTTGTCATCTTTTAATCAAAAATCTATAAACGTTGCAAAGCTGACCCTCATTGTACAGGACAGTAAAAAGAATACTGGTAACAGGGATATTTAAATGGCAAAGTAGTACTGATTCTATCAAACCAATAAAAATGAGATAAGATATTGTACTAAGTTTAATTCAAATCATAGATATATAATTTTCTAATGATTTGAACTATCAAATTCTATGTCATTTCAAAGCAACACACCATTTCTATCCAACAATAGACGATTTAACATTTTTTGTATGTCTGGCAACCTAGGCTACCCTTAGTTTTCCATCTGTCAGTTGTTTAACCTCTGCCAGACTAAGCCCATTTAATAGTTCAGAATGGGGTTTTCAATGAGAAACTATTGTCCACATGAATTCCTTTAACAAATATAAACTGTAGCATACTATGTTTTTTAAGTCATGTAGATTACTAGATAAACTTTGGTAAACAGACAAAAACACTTCAGAGAAACATATTGAAGTGATTTCATTTAAGAAAGTTATTATATGCTGGTTGAAAAGGAGTATTAACATTAGGATCACTGAAATTAGTGAAACTATAACAATGTTTAAAATTTTAAAAAATTCAATTTCCTTTCCGTCCTTATCAGGCCAGGAACATGGCATCCTTTTTGAAGAAATTTTCATTTCAGGAATGGCAGCTCTCTTAATATGTCCGATTTCTGTTCTGCTCCATTCTTCTTTTAATACTTTGGTTACTCGGGGACAAATTTCAACAGGCTGGACCTCAGGGAGTGGTTTTTGTTTCAAGATTTGCACACGTTGGCGGACATCATCAATTTTTTCAAGAAATCTAAGTGGAGACTCTTCTTGTAAAGATGTGGTCATCGCCATCAGCGCGAGCTGTTGCTCTCTTATTTCCTTCACTCTTTCAATCTGTGGAGTATATTCTTGATTAATCAGATTGCCAACATCACAGAGAGCTGCAAGGAATTCTTTTTTTTTCTGCTCTAATACATCAGTAAGCTCCTTAAAATACTGGAGAATAACTTCCTTATCACCTTGAACCATTTTCTCAGAATGAGATTTTTGTTCTTCTAGCTTTTCAATAAGACGAGTGATATCAGTCCAGTGTGTGTCCATTAACTGTTTAAGCAACTTTTGAGGTGTATCCTTTTCTTTCAGATAGGCACTCTGAAGGTCATCAATAGGATGCCCATGATGTTGGCCTATAGTAAGGCAATGGCCACAAACTAACTTTTTATCCAGTAGACAGTAAACATTTAATGGTTGCCTATAATGCTCAGGGCAGGTGACAACATCTGGGTGGTCTTCTTGCTGATACTTTTCAATAATTGCTCTTAATGCAAAATTAACAGGTAAAGATTCTATACCAGTTGAAGCAATTTCAGTAATACTTCTGCAATTAGGACACTTGAGTGGAATTCGTAAAGGCCTCCATATATAATAGTTACCAGATGCCTGAAGAATATTTTCCAAACAATTTCTACAGAATGTATGAGAACATGGTAGTACACGAGGATCTTCAAAAATACTGTAACAAATGGGACATGTTAACTCGTCCTCAAAATTGTGCATTTCCTGTCAAAACAACAAAAAAAATTAAGTCCATATATACATCTAGCACATATTTAAGATTTTAAGCATAACCATATTATTAACATACTATATTTGTCACTTAAAGGGACTACTAATATACTGAGGTTTTTGTTTTTTTTTCTGTATGTGTATGAATGTACTGTCTGCATGCAGATTTGTGCACCCATGTCGTGCAATGCCGCGGTGGTCAGAGGAGGATCTCGGAT
>VZQC01012080.1:3178732-3200561 GCA_009823505.1 Rhizomys pruinosus
GCCTAGTGGTTAAGAGCGCCGACCGCTCTTGCAGAGGACCCGGGTTCGATCCCCAGCACCCACATGGCGGCCGAGAACCGTCTGAAACTCCAATTCCAGGAGAACTCCAGTTCCAGGGGAGTCCGACACCCTCTTCTGACCTCCGCGGCATTGCACGACATGGGTGCACAAACTTGCATGCAGACAGTACATTCATACACATACAGAAATAAATAAAATTAAAAAAAAAAAAAGGAAAGAATCAGGTCGGGCATGGTGGCGCACGCCTTTCTTCCTAGCACTTGGGAGGCAGGCAGATCTTTGTGAGTTCAAGACCAGCCTGGTCTACATATCAAGTTCCAGGACAGCTGGAGCTATACGGAAACCCTGTCTCAGAACCAAAAAAGAAAAAAGTGAGAATCCAGAGCACTAACAGTAAAGAAGACAATTAAATAAGAGCTGTTCTTCCAGAGGACCCAGGGTCAATTCCCAATACAGCTAACATGGTCCCCTTAATGCCAGCTCCAAGGAATCTGACATCCTCTCACGGTCTCTGTGGCCACTGCATGCAGTGGTGCACTTACATAGCTGCAGACAAAACACTTAAATATCTAAAATTAGATTTATATTCCAAATTAGTTTGGAAAAAAGATAAAGGACACCATTAGTCATCTTTCCTTCATTAAAAGTGTTTTAGGGGGCTGGAGAGATGGCTCAGCGGTTAAGAGTGCCTGCTGTTCTTGCAGAGGACCTGGGTTTGATCCCCAGCACCCACATGACGGCTGAGAACCGTCTTTAAACTCCAGTTCCGGGGGAATCCGACTCCCTCTTCTGACCTCCGCGGCATTGTGCAACGCAGGTGCACAAACCTACATGCAGACAGTACATTCATACACAAAAATAAATAAATAAATTTTATATTTTTTATTTATTTAGGTTTTTTGTTTGTAATTTTATTTTTTATGTGTATGAATGAACTGTCTGCATGTAGGTTTGTGCACCCGTGTTGCACAATGCCAGGGAGGTCAGAAGAGGGAGTCGGATTCCCCTGGAACTGGAGTTAAAGGCAGTTCTCAGCCGCCATGTGGGTGTTGGGGATCAAACCCAGGTCCTCTGCAAGAACAGTAGACGCTCTTAACTGCTAAGCCATCTCTCCAGTCCCCAATAAATAAATTTTTTAAAAAGTGTTTGGGCCGGGCATGGTGGCACACGCCTGTAATCCTAGCACTTGGAGGCAGAGGCAGGTAGATCTCTGTGAGTTCAAGGCCAACCTGGTCTACGGAGTGAGTTCCAGGACAGCTGGGGCTACAGGGAGACCCTGTCTCAAAAAGAGAAAAAAAAAGTGTTTGGGAGACTGGAGATGTTCAGCAGTTAAGAGCACTAACTGCTCTTGCAGAGGACCTGGGTTTGGTTCTCAGCACAAACATAGCGGCTAACAACATCCCTAACTCCAGTTCCAGTAGATCCAACAATCCTCTTCTGACCTGTACAAACATTACATGACACAGGTGCACTTACATACGTGCAGGCAATACACTCATAAACATAAAAATATCTTTAAATGTGTTGGGGGGGGCTAGACAAATGGCTCAGCAGTTAAGAGTGCAAAGTGCTCTTGCAGAGGACCCAGCTTCAGTTGCCAGCACTCGTGTCAAGTGGCCTACGATAGCCTATACCAGCTCCAATGAATCTGACACTTCTAGGCAACCCGGGCATCTGCATTCACATGTACACATACAAACATACATACACAAAAATAAATTTTTGTTAAAATTTGTTTATAGAGTATTTGGTAAGATATAAAAAGAAACCCAACAATAGTTTAGAGACTCACTCTGATGGGTAACTGATCTCCACAAGCTATTCTAACATAAGCTGATAGTTTTGCACATACCACCTCTTAGGGTTTTCCTCTATATCATTCTCAGTGTAAGCCACAATCTTCAAGACTGGCTAGCTTTTGGCATAGAAAAATCGAGTCAAAACGTTAAACAGGGCTGGAAAGATGGCTCAGTGGTTAAGAGCACTGGCTGCTTTTCCAGAGGCCTAGAGTTCAATTTCCCAGCACCCACACCAGGTGGCTCAATGTGACACCCTCTTCTGGCCTCCAGGTACCTAAACACGCATGTACATACCCACATATACACATAAATAATGAAATAAATATTTTTTTTAAAAAATCCTAGAGCCGGGCGTGGTGGTGCACGCCTTTAATCCTAGCACTTGGGAGGCAGAGACAGGCGGATCTTTGTGAGTTCAAGGCCAGCCTGGTCTACAATGTGAGTTCCAGGACAGCTGGTGCTACAGGGAGACCCTGTCTCGAAAAGACGAAAAAAAAAAAAAAAATCCTAAATGCTGCTCATATGGAATATAAAGTCTGGCAAATGTTCCCCTGTAAAAACTAATTCCATGGGCTAGAGAGATGGCTCAGCAGTCAAGAGTACTGGTTGCTCTTGCAGGGGACCCAGGTTCAGTTCCCAGCACACACATAGCAGCTAACGACTGTCCATAACTCCAGAGAATTTGAATCAACGTACTCTTCTGACCTCTGTAGGCAATGCATGACATAGGTACATTATATGTGTGTGTATTTATATACATATATATGTAGGCAATACACTCATACATTAAAAAATATTTTTAAAACTTTAACTTCAGATCAAAAGTTTTTAAAAAAACCAGGTTGGGGACATAGCTCAGTGGTAAAGTGCTTCTAGTATGCATGAGAATCCTGCATTCAATCTCTAACACCATCAAAAAAAGTTTGTATGAGCTGCATTTAAAAGTACACTTGCGGGGCTGAAGAGATGGCTCAGTGGTTAAGAGCCCGACTGCTCTTGCAGAGGAGTCGGGTTCGATTCTCAGCACCCATGTGGCAGATAAAAACCGTCCTTAGGCCCAGTATGGTGGTGCACGCATTTAATTCCAGCACTTGGGAGGCAGAGGCAGGGGGATCTGAGAGTTCAAGGCCAGCCTGGTCTACATAGTGAGCTCTAGGCCAGCTAGGATTAAAGGGAGACCCTGTCTCAAAAAAAAGGGACAAGAAAGAAAGAAAGAAAGAAAGAAAGAAAGAAAGAAAGAAAGAAAGAAAGCAAGCTACACGTGGCACTGGAGAGATGGCTCAGCAGTTAAGAGCACTGACTACTTTTGCAGAGGACCAGTTCAATTCCCAGCACCCACATGGTGGCTAAGAACCACCTTTAAGCCGGGCATGGTAGTACATGCCTTTAATCCCAGCACTTGGGAGGCAGAGGCAGGTGGATCTCTGTGAGTTCAAGGCCAGCCTGGTCTACAGAGTGAGTTCCAGGCCAGCTGGGGCTACAGAGAGACCCTGTCTCAAAAATATAAAAAAGAAATTAAAATAATAAAATATAAAACAAAATAAAGTAACTACATTTTTTAAATCCCTTTAGATTTGTTTAGCTTTTGCCTTCTTTTTTTTTTTGGTCTTTTCAAGTGCTAGAATTAAAGGCATGCACCACCGTGCCGGGCAGCTTTTGCCTTCTTAACCACTGTCTGCCAAACCTTACTGTTTATCAAGTCTCAATCTACGACTGCTGTTTCTCTAGATTAGGTGACTTATTTTAACTGAACACTACATGTTTACCTCATAGCATTTAACAGGATTTTATAAGAATTTTGTGCTGACTATGATGGCACACACCTTTAATCTCAGCACTCAGCAGGCAGAGGCAGGTGGCAATCATGCTACATGGGGAGTTCAAAACTAGCTGGAGCTACAGGGAGACCTTTTCTCAAAAAAATAAAAATAAAAATTTTTTCTAACATTTTTTATATAAAGAGACTCCTGTAAAGACAGAAATTATATGTAAACTATGGCATATTCCTATAAGCACAGAATTTAATGAGTAAGAGGCATTCCCCACTGGTTAAATGAACGACTGCCTCAGGCTTAGCAGAGATCTTTTTTTTTACCCCTCAGAAGCTGTAACTGAGAGTCCATCAAAAAATACTGTATATATTGTCTGACTGACAGGATTCGGGATCCATAATGAACCCAGTGCGGCATCTAGAGAGTAAGCTTGACCTGTGTCGCATTCCAAGAAGCTAATAATTGGACACAGTATAGAAAATATTGTCATTGCAAAGAAATTCAAGTAAATGCAGGCTGAGAAGTCTTTACAAACTGTCCCCGCCCACAGAGAGCTCTAAAGTCAATGAGAAATTACCCAAGAAAAACAAACATGCTTCTCCAGAGAGTATTTCAGTGATGTCAGAAAACTCAATGGAGGAATACAGACTAGTTCAAGAATAAAACGTAAGCAATAACATACATTCAATCTAGACATACATTCAATCTAGATTTACTATCATTAACTGATAGGTCTAAGTAGCAAAATTCAAAAGAATTAGATGTTATTTGGGAGCTACTTTACACATTAAATGCTCTATTAAATCTTCAAAGTTTGATTTTATACCTGTCAAAAAGCTAGGGAGGGGCTGGGGAAATGGCTTAGTGGGTAAGCTCTGTACACAAGCACAAAGACCTGAGCTCAGATCCCCAGAACCTACAAGATGGAGGCAGAAACCAGAGAATCCCGAGCCTCAAGGGCTACCTAGCCTGGCTGAGGTGGTAGCCAACAAGAGACTCTGACTCAAAGAAGGTGGACATCGAAACCTCTGACCTCCACGTGGGCCCTCATGCACAGATAAACTGTTTTTATTTATTTTTTTTTTTTTAAGAAAGCTAAGAAACAAATTCTCTGAGAATCTGACAATCCGCTTGGGGATCCAACAGCTCGACTGTCTTAGAATGAGAATATTCACAATATAAAAAAGAAAATGCAAAAAAACCCACATCACTACATATATTTTCTAGAATAAGCAATCTTAAATTCAGCCTAACTACAAGAACTTTCCAAGCAATAAAAATATCATTCCAGCCAGGCGTGGTGGCACACGCCTTTAATCCTAGCACTTGGGAGGCAGAGGCAGGAGGATCTTTGTGAGTTCAAGGCCAGCCTGGTCTACAGAGTGAGTTCCAGGACAGCTGGGGCTACAGGGAGACCCCTGATCCATCGAAAGAGACCAAAAAAATAAATAAAATAAAAAATAAGTTATAAAATATATATAATATATAATATATCATAATATAATAATGGATAATATAGTAGTTATAGTATATAATATATTAATACTAATATATATATATTATATATCATCCAGAAGACAATGAAGCAATGCCTTCAGTAAGCTTCCTAATGGTACCCAAAATTCCATACTCAGGAAAATAATCACATTTGAATNATATAAAATAGCTGAAAATAAATATTTGCATGGATTTTTTTAAAAAAAAAAACATCCTGAGCCGGGGCAATGGTGGTAGCACCGCCTATTAATCCTACGCACTTTGGGAGGTGAGAGACAGGCGGATCATTTGTGAGTTCACACCAGGCCCAGCCTGCTCTACAATGATGAGTTCCAGGACGACTGGTGCTACATGGGGCAGAACCCAACTGTCTCCGAAAAGAACGAAAAAAAAATAAAAAATCCTAAATGCTGCTTCCATATCTGGAAATATAAAGTCCTAGGCAAATGGTTCCCTGTAAAAACTCATCTCCAACAGATAGGTAGAGAATGGCTCAGCAGTCAAGAGTACTGGTTGCTCTTGCTTAGGGGACCCAGGTTCAGTTCCCAGCAGCCACATAGCAGCTAACGTGACTGTCATCACTCCAGAGAAAATCAAAAACGATCTCTCTTCCTGACCTTAGTAGTAATATAGACATGACATTAGGTACAATCTTATAATGTGGTTATTTATATACATATATAATGTAGGCAATAAACATACATTAAAAATATTTTTAAACCTTTAACCTTAATCAAAAGTTTTTAAAGGTTGGGCGAAAAAAAGATCAAAAGTGGGTAAAAGTGCTTTCTATATGCATGAGAATCGCTGCATTCCAATCTTAACACCATCAATAAAAACCGCATTGTATGCTAGAGACTCTGTAAAGTTAAGATATGGCATCTTTGCTCGTGCGACTCCTGCAGAGAGAATGGCGCTCCCATGGTGGTTTATAATGGGCTGCTGGAGGCGAATCGGACCTACCCAGGTCCTCGGGCTCTTGGCCAGAGGATCGGGTTTCGCATATTCCCACCAGGCAACAACAGATCAGGTTCCAGGGGAGTAAACCCTCTATACCGTAACCCTTAGGCCCAGTATGGTGGTGCACACTAGGCTGTGCATTTAATTTCACAACCTTGGGAGGCCAGAGCAGGGGGAATCTGAGCCAATTCCCAATGGCTCCACGAGCCTGGCTTCAAGTGGCCGAGGACTACTCTTATTGTCAGCTCTAATGGTAGCCTTATAAGGTTGTGTTCTCCGGCATCAAAAAAAGAAAAAGGGGCACCAAGCAACAGCGAAAGGTACACAAAAGAAATGTGATAGAAAAGGGAAAGAACAGAAAAGTAAGCTATATAGTGGTCATGGACACCGTGGAGCACTCATGGGAGATATCTAGAGCTTCAGAGCGAGTGTCCAGAATGCAGACTGAGAGCAAGTGGAAGGTTTTAGCTCATGCTGGACTATGTTTTGAGGTCTATACCCAGCAACCACGGGGTGCATCTAAGAAACCTTTAAGCCTGGAGCCTATGGTAGGTGACTGCTTGTAAGACGCCTAGCAATTTGTTGAGAGGCCAGACGGCCAGGTGGCGATTCTCCTTGGTGAGTGTTGCTAGCGGCCAGCGCTGGAGTCTACCAGAGTGAGTTCCAGCAAGCTGGGGCTAAGAGAGAACCTGTCTCAAAAATATAAAAAAGAAATTAAAATAATAAAATATAAACAAAATAAAGTAACTACATTTTTTAAATCCCTTTAGATTTGTTTAGCTTTTGCTTCTTTTTTTTTTTTGGTCTTTTCAAGTGCTAAGATTAAAGGAATGCACCACCACCGTGCCGGGCAAGCTTTTGCCTTCTTAACCACTGTCTGCCAAACCTTACTGTTTATAAAGTCTCAATCTACGACTGCTGTTCTCTTAGATTA
The DNA here is from genome assembly GCA_009823505.1 of Rhizomys pruinosus. Taxonomy (NCBI): domain Eukaryota; kingdom Metazoa; phylum Chordata; class Mammalia; order Rodentia; family Spalacidae; genus Rhizomys; species Rhizomys pruinosus. The sequence goes on from VZQC01012080.1 coordinate 3,185,716, forward strand.
GGTGACTTATTTTAACTGAACACTACATGTTTACCTCATGCATTAACACGAAATTTACTTAGATGAATTTAAGTTGGATGGCTAGCTACAGATCACACACCTTTAATCTCAGCCAGGACATCATGCAGGAGGGCAGGTGGCAATCAGTCATATACCATGGGGAGTTCAAAAACTAGCTGAGCTACCAGGGAGACCTTTTCCTCAAAAAAATAAAAATAAAAATTTTTTCTACATTTTTTTATATAAGAGAACTCCTGTAAACGAACATCTAAAATACATCTATAGTAGACTGGCATTCCTATAAGCACAGAATTTAATGAGTAAGAGGCATTCCCCACTGGTTAAATGAACGACTGCCTCAGGCTTAGCAGAGATCTTTTTTTTTACCCCTCAAGAATACTGAGAGTCCATCAAAAAATACTGTATATATTGTCTGACTGACAGGATTCGGGATCCATAATGAACCCAGTGCGGCATCTAGAGAGTAAGCTTGACCTGTGTCGCATTCCAAGAAGCTAATAATTGGACACAGTATAGAAAATATTGTCATTGCAAAGAAATTCAAGTAAATGCAGGCTGAGAAGTCTTTACAAACTGTCCCCGCCCACAGAGAGCTCTAAAGTCAATGAGAAATTACCCAGAAAAACAAACATGCTTCTCCAGAGAGTATTTCAGTGATGTCAGAAAACTCAATGGAGGAATAAACGAAAGTTCAAGAATAACGTAAGCAATAACATACATTCAATCTAGACATACATTCAATCTAGATTTACTATCTATAACTGATAGGTCTAAGTAGCAAAATTCAAAAGAATTAGATGGTTATTTGGGAGCTACTTTACACATTAAATGCTCTATTAAATCTTCAAAGTTTGATTTTATACCTGTCAAAAAGCTAGGGAGGGCTGGGGAAATGGCTTAGTGGGTAAGCTCTGTACACAAGCACAAAGACTGAGGCTCAATCCCCAGAACCTACAAGATGGAGGCAGAAACACAGAGATATCCCGAGCCTCAAGGGCTACCTAGCCTGGCTGAGGTGGTAGCCAACAAGAGACTCTGACTCAAAGAAGGTGGACATCGAAACCTCTGACCTCCACGTGGGCCCTCATGTCGCACAGTAAACTGTTTTTTATTTTATTTTTTTTTTTTAAGAAAGCTAAGAAAAAAATTTCTCTGAGAATCTGACAATTTCAGGTGCTCGCGTTGTTGTGATTAGTTATTGTTAGTGATTGGGGATCAAAAGTAAAACGTGGCTTGTTAAAATTCCTTATATTAACAGATATTACCACATATTCATCCATCAGTTTTGATACTGCCCTCTTTCTCCTTTATTAATCTTAAGTATTATTATAATGATTCCACAACTAATCACTGACTAGATAACAGGGAAATTTGAGATTGACAAAACCCCACTACACCATGAATCAATATATTATGCTTATCGCAATTGAAAGCAATCTTTAAATTCAGCCTACTAAGAACTTTCCAGAAGACAAAATTAACAGAAATTAATTAGTCCAGGAATTTGAAGACCATAGGTTCTGCTAGTGGTGGGCCAACGCGCCTTAATGCTCTCGGTGGTAATACTGAGCTGGCCTACCGTTGGGAATGTGGCAACAGACTGGGGAATGAAAAGGAGAAGGATCTTCTCGTTTAGTCATCTGAAAGGCCAGTGTCGACAGAGTGAGTTCAGGGACAGGCTTGGGGCCTACCGAGGGAACGCTGTCTCGAAAAGGAGACAAAAATAAAATAAATAAAAAAGAATAAGTTATATGAAAATATATATTAATGATTAAATATGTATAGATGATATAAATTATATATATTAATATATATCTAGCATATACATATATATATATATATATATAATATATATATCATTCCAGAAGACAATGAAGCAATGCCTTCAGTAAGCTTCCTAATGGTACCCAAAATTCCATACTCAGGAAAATAATCCATTTTGATATAAAGATAGCTTCTCAAAAATAAGCCCTTAACAACCCTTCCTAAAGACCTCTCTTGTAGGCAGAAAAGCAAGAATTCTCACCAGGAGGGCAAAGTCAAAGTCTGCAAACAGAGTAAAAGAGACTCTCAGAAAGGACTGTTGACAGACAATGGACCTGAGGATCTTAATGTGTCTGAACATATTGAAGGGTAATAAAATTAATTTAGGAAAAAGGATTAAAGCCATAAAAACAGTCATACATTATATAACCTACCTACATTAACAATCACAAGGGGGCTGGAGAGATGGCTCACTGGTTAAGAGCACCAACTGCTCTTGCAGGACCAGGGTTTGATTCCCAGCACTCACTTGGCAGCTAAGAACCGTCCTTAAGCTGGGTGTGGTGGCATATGCCTTTACTCCCAGCACTAAGGAGGCAGAGGCAGGTGATCTCTGTGAGTTCAAGACCAGCCTGGTCTACAGAGTTCCAGGACAACTGGGGCTACTGGAGATCCTGTCTCAAAAAAAGAAAAAAGAAAATTATACTTCATAAAATGAGTAAAATGTGCTCTGTGTGTGTTTGTGAGAGAGGAAAGGGGAATGGGCCTGGGCACGGCACGGCACGGCACGGCATCTGGTGGTCAGAGAACAACCTTTCAGAGGTGGTGCCCTCCTTTCAGGGTGGGTTCTGAGGACCAAGTTCAGGCTGTAAGGCCTACAGGGCAAGCTGGGCTCAGGTGCTGAGCCATCTCACCAGCCCCCAAATAGAAGTGTTTTAAAAAACACAGTATAGCTGGACATGGTTGTACAAGCCTTTAATCCCAACACTTGGGAGGCAGAGGCAGGCAGATCTCTGAGTTCAAGGCCAGCGTGCTACAAAACTAAGTTCCAGGCTAGCTGAGGCTACAGGGAGACCCTGTCTCAAAAACATAAAAAAAAAAAAAAGTTAAGAAATGAATGTGATTGCTTTTGAAGATCAGGAGTCAGGAGTAGAAAAAGTTGAGGGCTAGCTATCTGCTGGTTTTTCATTAATAAAATAGTTTTACTTAGCATACAACTAAAAAATCGAATAAACTGTTAAGGAAGAAAATCCAACAAGCATCCAGCAGAAATGCATGAAGAAAGAACAAAACACGAGCAGTGGGAGCTGAGGCAGGAGGATTACAAGTTTGAAAGCGGGTTACATGAGATCCCGTGCAGAACACAGTGATTTCTAAAGAAAACTGGACTGGGGCTGGAGAGATGGCCTAGCGGTTAAGAGCACCGACTGCTCTTGCAGAGGACCCGGGTTCGATCCCCAGCACCCACATGGCGGCCGAGAGCCGTCTGTAACTCCAGGTCCAGGAGAACTCCAGTTCCAGGGGAATCCGAGACCCTCTTCTGACCTCCGCGGCACTGCATGACATGGGTGCACAGACCTGCATGCAGACAGTACAACTCATACACTAACAGAGATAAATAACAACTTAGAATAAGAAAAAAAAGGAAAAACTAGGAATGACCATAGTGTCTCCCATATGTGCTATTTTGTAAGAGGACCTGGCCAATACTCCCTTTAGCAAGAGAAGAATCTGTTCACCACCTCTCCCAGAAAAATTTATACAGGTCATGTGACTGCTAATTGCTCTGATTACAAGCAATGCCTTGAGTTCTAGTATAACCTATAACAAGATTCTTGTACTAACGCTAGCCAAACCCTCAGATGTTTGTTACACAGAAATAGATAACCAGAAATTATACAAAGCATCAAGGATTGCTACAATATAACAATTTCCGTAAGCCCTTGAAGGAAAAAGATGACCCCAGAATTCTGTATTCAACTTAGGCTATGTAATTTATTTTTATGTAACCCAATTCAAATTCACATGGTATTCAATCAATCTCACACAGCTAAAAACCAATGAGGGATGCATAGCATGGACAAAAAGAAGAGAAAATGAAATCATGAAAGAAAAAAAAAAAAAAAAAAGAGAGGAAGAGAGAAAGCAAAGCAACGAAAGAACCAGAAAGGAAAGAAAGAAAGAAAGAAAGAAAGAAAGAAAAAGAAAGAAGAGAAAAAGAAGAGAAAAAGAAAGAAAAGAAGAAAGGAGAAGAGGAAAGAAAAAATTTAAAAATAAAAAAAAAAAAAAGGGAGGAAGGAAGGAAGGCAATGGAAGGAAGGAAGGAAGGAAGAGGAAAAAGGAGAGAAGAGAAGAAAGAAAGAGAGAAAGAAAGAAAGAAAGGAAAGAAAGAAGAAAGAAAGAAGAAAGAAAGAAAGAAAGAAAGAGAGAAAAAGAAAGACCCAGGCACAGCGGCACATGTCTCCAGTGCACCATCACACTGCCGGGGAAGCTAGGGTAGGAAGATCATTTGAGCATAGTTCTAGACCAGCCTGCACTACATAAGAATTCCAGCCAGGACTGCATAGTAAGAAAGAAAAAGAAAAAAAAAATAAAATATAGAAAAACAAAAGATTAAAAACATAAAACCTAGAGTTGAAAAAGGCATGTGCCAGCCATTTTTTTTAGAAAATGGCATTTAGCCTGGGCGTTGGTGGCGCCATGATTTGCCTTTAATCCTAGCACTGTTGGGAGGCAGAGGCGAGGCAATCTCCTGTGAATTCAAGGCCAGCCCTGATCTACAGAGTGAGTTTTCCATGGACAGCCAGAGTTCCAGGAAGACTGTCTAAAAAGAACAAAAAATAAAATAAAATAAATAAATAAAAAATGGGTATTTTATAAAATCCTAAGCACAATCTTAACAAAATCAAATCCAGGGGACATTAAAAGAATACTGTTCCATGACTAGACGGGACTTGTAGGTCAGTGGTAGAGTTAGGTTGTAGGTTCAATTCTCAACAATTAAAAACAAAAAAAAAAGCCATGACATGATGGCACATAACACCTTAATCCTAGCACTGGGATGGCAGAGGCAGAGGCAGAGGCAGAAGAGGGATCAAGTGAATTCAAGGCCAGCCTGGTCTACAAAGTGAGTTCAGGCCAAGTGGGACTGGCAGGGAGACCTGGCTCAAAAAAAAAAAACAAAAGGGTGGAGAGATGGCCTAGCGGTTATGAGCACTGACCACTCTTGCAAAAGTATTCAGGGTTTGTATATGGTAGCTAATAATTGTCTGTTAGTCCAGTTCCAGGAATCGACACCCTCTTCTGATCCGTGGTAAACTGCCTACCAGGTGCACCTAACTGCAGACAGTTACATCATACACATAAAAAATAAAGTAATCAAAAAAATTCCAACAAAATCTTGTACTACAGAGTAAATGAGGTTCTTCCGAAATACAGTAAATTCATGTAACAAAAATGTATATAAATTCANAAAAAAAAAAAACAAAAGGGTGGAGAGATGGCCTAGCAGTTAAGAGACCCAACTGCTCTTGCAGAGGACCTGGGTTCGATCCCCAGCACCCACATGGCGGCTGAGAACCGCCTTTAGCTCCAGTTCCAAGGGAATCCGACACCCTCTTCTGACCTCCGTGGTACTGCACTACACAGGTGCACAAACCTACATGCAGACAGTTACTTTCTTACACTTAAAAATTAAATTAAAAAAAAAAATTCCAAAAAACTTGTACTAAGAGTAAATGAGGTTCTTCCCAGAAATACAGTTAATTCATTAACAGAAAATCTAATATAATTCACTCAATTAAGTCAATGGAGAAAAAAATTATGTAGTAACATTTGAAAACATGCACGTAGCAATCCAGAAACAGGAGAAGCTGCTACAACCTGATGGGGCGATGCAGTTACTGTCCAATGAATACAGAATTCAAACTTAAGGAGACGAAAACATTCTGAAAACAGACAGTAGCAATGAATAGAAAGCAATGTGAAGGAATATATATATGTGGCTCTGGGCTGTATGCTTCTAAGAATGATTCAAATGGTACACATGCTATGTGTAATACAATGAAAACAAAGCAAAAAAAAAGGGGGGGGGTTTCTACCTTGCTTCCCTATTATCTCTGCCAATTTTAGGTCAAACTATTATTTTACACTTTTTTTTGTCTTTTTGAGACAGGGTCTCCCTTTAGTCCCAGCTATCCTAGAGCTTGCTATGTAGACCAGGCTGGCCTTAAACTCAGAGAGATTTGCCTGCCTCTGCCTCCTGAGTGCTGGAATTAAAGGTGAGCACCACCACGCCCAGACATTATTTTACTCTTTTAAAAAGAGAAAAAAAAAAAGGCAGGGCATGGTGGTGCACGCCTTTGATCCCAGAGCAAGAGGCAGAAGCAGGTGGATTTCTGTGAGTTCCAGGCCAGCCTGGTCTGCAGAGTGAGTTCCAGGACAGCTGGAGCTACAGGGAAACCCTGTCTCAAAAAAAAAAAAAAAGCCGGGCATGGGTACACACCTTTAATCCTGAGTTCAAGGCCAGCCTGGTCTACATAGTGAGTTCCAGGACAGCTGGAGCTACAAGGAAACCCTGTCTCAAAAACAAAACAAAACAAAACAAAAACAGTAAAGCTTAAGCCATGTACAATGTCTTTTCTTCCAGTAAATACTAAAATCTGAAGTAAAAACTGAATTCAAGAACAAAAATAAAACTTAAAAAGAATAAGCATAATCTTTCCCCTAAAAGCATTTGTTATCACTTCAATTTATGGTAGTAATGTGCCATATACTACCTTTCCTAGTTTGGGGAAAGTAACCGAGGAAGTCTATGATGAGTTCTTCCCTCTCTCTCTAGCAATCTTGTCTCCAGAAACGATAACGTAGAAGTAGACAACACTGAAGGAAAAAATCCATCTACATCACTGTTTTGTAACCCCAATGTTGGCGCTATAAACAAAACCTAGCATTAAATCAATATAAAGAATATTGTTCTACGCCATTTTAAAAGAACTGGGTTTCAGCATTCTGATATACAGATGTATGAAGAACATTTTTCTCTCCAGAAGTCTGTCAACCTTCAAACCAAAAGTTTAGAAGGTGAAATTGATGGTAACATTTCTTCCCACTGAGAACCTGACTAAAACCAGTCCTATATAAAAGTGTTAAAACATAGGACTTTAGAGGATACCATTAAGCTTTTTAAATTATCTATCAAGTTTGCAAGCTGTGGATGTAGATAACTGAGGCAATTATCTAAACTATGAAGTGAAACAAAAATCTACTTTCAAGATCTAAATTAAAAAATATTAAATAAGCCGGGCATGGTGGTGCACACCTTTTAAATCCAGCACTCAGGAGGCAAAGGTAGGTGTATCTGAGTTCAAGGCCAGCCTGGTGTACATTGTAAGTTCCAGGACAGCTGGGGCTACAGAAAGACCCTGTCTCAAAAAGACCAAATAAATAAATATTAAATTTAAATATACTCATTCCAAACTCTGCTGCATTACACACCAAAAAAAATATCAACACTCACCATTGCAGTTCTGGACTTAAGAAACCAATCAAATCTGAATTGAGGGGAGTTGCGAATACACTGCCGCAATTCATCATAAACATTTTCCTTGTCAAATCCAAGCTTATGAAGCATACAAATAAGAAAGCGATCCTCTTCTTCAGTGTAGTTTTTTCCTTTGTTAGTACCATATGATATTCTTAGCTGATGAAAAGGTGCTTTGTACCGTCCAATCTATAAAAGTCAGATTTTATGTTATATAAAATACAAATCCTATATAATCCATATTTAAAACTCAGCCTATTATTTTTTTTAAAGTTTCTTTTTTAATTTTTTTATTTATGTGTATGAATGTACTGTCTGCATGTAGGTTTGTTCACCCCTGTCATGCAATGCCGCGGAGGTCAGAAGAGGGCGTCGGATTCCCCTGGAACTGGAGTTCTCCTGGAATTGGAGTTACAGACGGTGCTCAGCCGCCATGTGGGTGCTGGGAATCGAACCTGGGTCCTCTGTAAGAGCAGTCAGCGCTCTCAACCGCTAGGGCATCTCTCCAGCCCCTCAGCTTTACTATTATTAACCATAAATGTTTTTATTTCAAATCAGTATTTTCTATCCGAGAACCTCACCTGTACTCTGTCCTATAAGATCTTTACAGTCTTTCATTATTGTTATTATTACAAAGAAATACTTGACTTTTTGATAGTACTTAGGGAAGAGTTAAACCTAGCATTTTTAACCCAGGTATCAATTTAAAACTCAGATAAATTATGTTAATAAAACATTTTTCTTTGAAGAAATTTTGTATTTTATATCCTAGTTGCATTTCTTTTACAATAGCTACTTCCTCATATTCACAAACTGGAATTACATGAACTATTACACTTATGAATACACACAGTACCTTTGTATCAAGTGCTTTCTTGATACTTATCCTTCTTTGAATTCTTGCCTCTCCCCTTTCAATCTGAGCCATTATCTTCTCTATGTCCTGGAGCTCATTGCATCTTTCCCAGAACACAGCTTTAAAAGCACAAATTAAACAAATGGAATGAATGGTGGAAGGGGAAAATGTAAAATAGGAAACGTCTAAAAACATTTTTTGAGACAGAGTCTCCTATAGCCTCAGCTGGCCAGGAACTCACTATGTAGACCAGGCTGGCCTCAATCTCAGAGATCTCTAGCCTCTGCCTCCCAAGTACTGAGATTAAAGGCAAGCAGTACCATACACTTCAGAAGTTTTCGTCAACTCCCGAAGTCTCATGACACTTTATAATATATATATATATATANCAACAAAAAAAAACTAGGAATCTAAACAAGAAGTCATGACTTTAATTTTTTTTTTATTTATTTATTATCTCTTATGTGTATGAGTGTACTGTCTGCATGTAGGTTTGTGCACTCGTGTAGTGCAATGCCAAGGAGGTCAGAGGGGGCGTTGGATTCCCCTGGAACTGGAGTCAAAGACAGTTCTCAGCTGCCATGTGGGTGCTGGGGATCAAACCCAGGTCCTCTGCAAGAGCAGTCGGCGCTCTTAACCACTAGGCCATCTCTCCAGCTAAAAATAAAGCATTTTTTTGTTGTTGTTCTTTTCGAGACAGGGTCTCCCTGTAGCCCCAGCTGTCCTGGAACTCACTCTGTAGACCAGGCTGGCCTTGAACTCACAAAGAACCACCTGCCTCTGCCTCCCAAGTGCTAGGATTAAAGGCGTGCTGCACAACGCCTGAGCAGTCAGTGCTCTTAAACCGCTGAGCCATCTCTCCAGCGCGGCTTTAATCTCTTCATACTTTTCACAGTGAAAATATATTTGATGGAAAATATTCAGCAGCATACTTGCTGAAAGGCAATTTCAAAACTAATTACCTAAAACCAAAACTTCACTTTACCAGACTAGTTAAATTATGGTAGCTTGGCTAACTGAAAATGAATGCAGATCAACTTGTAAATGCGGAGGGAAGAATACAAATAACTTCACAGATGCAATCTGCAAATATATATGTATCAAATGCCATTTGTATGCATTACACAGGCATACATATCCTTGTAAAGCCTCTATAAAAATTACATTACTGGCTACCTTGAAGATTAGGTTAGAGGAGTTATTTTCATTTTATGCTTCTTCCATAAGATGGTTAGACTTTTACATATCCTCACCATAACATCTTTTTTTTTCATAACATCTTTTTTTAAGAGATTTTAAATTTCACCATATAACTCAGATCACACACTTAAAAAATGACTGAAAATTTCCTCATATCCACTTAATAGCCCAGAACTTACCTGGTTTTTTCGATTTCTTGATTTGGTTACTGAATATACTTTATCTTCTCCTAGTTTTCCAGCTTCTTTGTTATTCTAAAATTAAAACAATTTAATATTTCGGATTTATTTTTTCCAAAAAGAGCACACTAAATACTGTCCTAGGAATAAATAGTTGTTAGGTCACTTAACTTTGGTGTAACTTACTTATACCAGTTTCTGGTTTTGTTTTTTCGGGTTTTTTTTGTTTTTCCCTTTTTGGTATTTTGAGACAGGATCTCCCTTTAGTCTCAGCTCGCCTGGATCTTGCTATGTAGACCAGGCTGGCCTTGAACTCAGAGATCCACCTGCCTCTGCCTCCCAAGTGCTGGGATGAAAGGCACGCACCACCACCCCCCGGCCTGTTTGGTTTTTTTTTTAGAATAGTGACACCAATAGTTACAGCCTGCAATAGATGTCCCTTGCATCTTGACAATCAACAATTTTTCATATCATCAAGCATCTATAAGCTCTAAACAATATTAACCAGTATGATGATGATCGGGTTTGTTGTTTTGTTTCTGGGTTTTGAGACAAGGTCTAACTTAACTTTGTAGCTTTCGCTGACCTGGAACGCGCTGTGAACAATGAGACCATTCAAAACAGCCTTGAATTCACAAGAGACCCCCTGCCTCCGCCACTCCAGTGCTAGGATTAAGGGGGGGGGGGACCACCACACCTGGCTACAAAGTTCAGATTGCTGAAACCGGACTCTGGGAAATCGCACACGTTCAGAACTATCGATTTAGGCTATGCCCTTCAGCACGGGAGCCTATCCTCAGTTCTGCCCCGGGAACACTGGGATTCTGGGGCCGTTTTACCTATGCATCGTCCCATCTGTAAAATGGGTCTACGTCTAAATGGACTTCGAGGGGGCTCAAGCGGGGTCCCGCGTGGAGCGCTGGTTCACCCGCCCACCTGCTGCTCCTCCCCCAGGGAGGGGAACCGGGCTGCTCACACGGCCCGCGAGCAGCATGCGGACGGCGGCGGGAGCCCAGCCCTCCTCATCCTCCAGCCCCCGGGGTCCCTGGAAAGCGCGCGGGTTAGTGCTCCAGTCACCTCCTCAGACCGCGCGGAGCCGGCGGACTCACCGCGAGGCGGGCGACGGCGGGGCGCTGGCGGCAGGTCTGGCAGCTGGGGCGGACTTTCGGAGCCACACTGCGCCGGGTCTTCAGGCGCCCGGGAGGGGCGGGGCCGCCGAGCCGCGCAACGCTCCCGCCCCAGCAGCTTTCAACTGTGCGGCGTAAGCCAATGGGAATGGCGGGGGCGGCCTTTGAAAGCCAACGGCCGCGGGCGCGCTGCCCGTAGGGGCGCGGCTGCCCGCCGTACTTTGCGCCTGCGCACCCGGCAGGCTTCGGCTGTGGGCGGCTGGCGCCCAGGAAAAAGGGGGGTCGCGCCTAGTGGGGGCGGGATCGGGGGCGGGAGACGTCCTGGGCCTCGCGCGACGGGCGACGGGCGAACGGTGGTTCCCAGAGCAGCTGGATGGAACAGCCTAGTCCTCGGGACCACGCCCGCACGGACTGCGCTGGAATCCGAGCCTCAGCGCGGTCCACTGTGACCTCACAGCTGTCTGCGCCCTCGGTGAAGTCACCTGCGTGCAGGGCGCGGCCGCCGGAGTGCATGCCCCAGCCTGTGAGATACACACAGAGACACAGAACGGACACAGACAAAGACAGAGATACGGAGCCAGATGAGACAGGGAGCTAGACACAGAGACAGAACCAAGGAGCAGAGACAGGTAAAGACAGAGATAGAGACAGGGAGACAGACAAACAGAAGAGACACAGAGCAGAGACACAAAGAGATACAGAGATAGACAGGGAGACAGAGACAGACACAGAGCAGAGACAGAGGAATCAGATAGACAGACAGAGACAGATGGACAGATAGAAGAGGCAGAGCAGAGACAAAGATACAGAGCCAGAGACAAAAAGCAGAGACAGACAGATACTGAGACAGAGACAGAGGAGTCAAGAGCGTGCCACTCTGTCACGTTAGTAATTCCTTACAGATGGTTCCAGCAGGTGCCTTACCTTTCTACATTTCCCAGCGTTGTCACATCCCCACTTCACCTTTCTAACCCCCTGCAATCAGAAAACATTACCTAGTCACTTTCAGGCTTTTTTGGTAAGAAACTACATGGGACAATTTACTCCTGTGGTAAATACACAGCGCTTCCTGTAGTGGATATTCCCAGAGCATTCAGGTCTTATGCTTTTATTTGGTACATTACAGAAATATTAAGAATATAAGGCCAACCGTGGTGGCGCGTGCCTTTAGCCCCAGCACTCTGGAAGCAGAGGCAGGCAAATCTCAGTAAGTTCAAGGCCAGCTGAGGCTACAGAAGACCCTGTCTCAAAAACACACACATATATGTGTATATGTGTGTATATATGTGTATATATATACATATGGATCATGATTCATGTGGTCTACAGATGATAATGTTGGCCTGAAAAGAGAGACAGAAGAATTAATATAAAATGCAGGAGTCGATGCTGAAAATCATAAAACTAAAAATCACAGGCTAAGGTGCTCAGGCCTCCCAAGAATGTAGGCAGTGGGAAAGTGTGTGCGTATACATACACACACACACACACACATATATATATAAAATTTCCAATAATGTCCAATGTCCTTTGATAGAATATTGAAAAACAGATAAATTATGGCAAATAATTTACAGTCATTCCAAGTATAGAAAAGGGAAGTAATTAAAACATTAATTCTGGCCGGGCATGGTGGTGTACGCCTTTAATCCTGGCACTTGGGAGGCAGAGGCAGATGGATCTCTGTGAGGTCAAGGCCAGCCTGGGCTACAGAGCATGCTTCAGGCTAGCGAGGACTAAAGGGAGACCCTGTCTCAAAAAAAAAGGACCAAAAACATTAATTCTGGGCTGCCAGAGTAGCTCAGTGACACAGTGCCAACCCAGCACATGCCAAGCTGTGAGATTCAATCCCCAGCACCACTAAGCAAATAAATCCTGTAATTTTGACAACTTTTTGGTGCTCAGGTCAGGTGCCTTTCTTAAACACGTTTGGTCTCAAGCAATAAAACAGGAAGGTCTTAGTCATGGAAACACTTTTCGGCAGATTTAAAACCCTTTCTGATTTAAAGTTTTAATGGCTGTAAACTTTCAACACTCTCCCTGCTGCCTCTCATCCCATTAGCCTTCCCAAACGTATAATAAAGAGAACATACAACTTCCCAAAGTTACAAGTCTCAGTAGATTACTGCTAGGACCTTAAAGCTCTGACTGTTGCCATAATTACAGTGGCAGTAAACCAAAAAAACTACACTAGGAGAATCTCTCGATTGATTTCTCTCATGAGAGAGAGGGGCTAGAGAGAGAGAGAGAGAGAGAGAGAGAACTCATGTATTCAAGATTGACCTCAAACGCCCTATGTAGCAGGGTATAACTCTGAACTTCTGAATTGTCAACATACGAAATTCAGCCTAACTTGAGATGGCTCTTAATACTGTGAGAAGTCAGCATGCATTGTGTAATCAAGAATGTACTTCCGGCTGGAGAGATGGCCTAGGGTTGAGAGTGCCGATTGCTCTTGCAGAGGACCTGGGTTCGATTCCCAGCACCCACATGGCCACTAAGAACTGTCTTTTTTTTTTATGTGTATGAATGTACTGTCTGCATGTAGGTTTGTACACTCATGTCGTGCAATGCTGTGGAGGTCAGAAGAGGGTGTCAGATTCCCCTGGAACTGGAGCCAAAGATAGTTCTCAGCCACCATGTGGGTGCTGGGGATCGAACCCGGGTCCTCTGCAAGAGCAATCGGCATTCTTCACCCTAGGCCATCTCTCCATCCCCAAGAACTGTCTTTAAACCAGGTGTGGTGGCACATGCCTTTAATCCTAGCACAGGCAAAGGAGGCAGAAGCAAGTGGATCTCTGTGACTTTAAGGCCAGCCTGGTCTACAGAGCTAGTTCCAGGCCAGCTGGGGCTACAGGGAGACTTTGTCTCCAAAAAAAAAAAAAAAAAACAACAACAACAAAAAGTACAAGGCAGAGGCAGGCGGATCTCTGTGAGTTGAAAGCTAGCCTGTACATAGCAAGTTCTAGTTCCAGGCCATCTGGGGTTACACGGAAACTATGTCTCAAAAAGACAAAAGAAAAAGAATGTACTTCATGGGATCGAAGGATGGCTCAGCAATTAAGAGCACTTGCTGCTCTTGCAGAGGACCTAAACTGAATTCCAAGAACCCATTTCAGGTGTCTTGTACCTCCAGTTCTAGGGGATCTGACACTTTAGGCTTTCATGGGCACCTGCATTCACTCACATACACACCCCACACACACACATATACATATAATTAAAAACAAAAATAGGGGCTGGAGAGATTGCCTAGTGGTTAAGAGCACCCACTGCTCTTACAGAGGACCTGGGTTCAATCCCCAGCACCCACATGGTGGCTGAGAACCGTCTTTAACTCCAGTTCCAGGGGAATCTGACACCCTCTTCTGACCTCCGCAGCATTGCACGACACGGGTGCACAAACCTACATGCAGACAGTACATTCATACACATAAATAAATGAATAAATAAATAAATTTTGTCAGGTATGATGATGCATGCTTTTGATCCCAGCATTCAGGAGCATAGGCAGACAGGTCACTGTGAGTTCAAGACTAGCCCAGGTTACACAGTGAGTTCCAGACCAGCTGGAACTACAGGAAGACCCTGTCTCAAAAAAGACCAAAAAAAAAATATCTTCAAAAAAATGTACCTCATGCTAGACGTGGTAGTTCACATCCATAATCCCAGTACTTGGGAGGCTGAGGCAGGAGGATCACAGCAAGTTAGGGACCAACATGGGCCACATAGTGAGTTTGTGGACAGCTCAAGCTATAGGGTTGAGACCTGATCTCCAAACAAATACACACAAAGAATGTTCTCCATCTTTGTTTTTCATCAGAATTATGTTGAAAAGTCAGACATAGTAGTGCATGCCTGTAATCTTAGCACCTGGGAGCTTAGGCAGGCAGGAAGATAGCTTTGAGTTTGAGACCAACATGTCATACATAGCAAGACCCTGAACATAAAAATAAATAAATAAATAAATAAATAAATAAATAAACCATGGTAAAAACAAAGGTCACTATGTCTCTGTACCTCTGTGACAGATTTCTCTGGGATTTCAGACCCAGGAAAAGTGTTTCTTTTGCTTTTGTTCCTGGCTGAGCTCTGAAGTTCATGTAAAGGTAACTTTGTTGCCATCTGTTAAGGAATTGGGAACAAATCTTTTATAT